>JAQISU010000351.1:1767500-1805000 GCA_029339505.1 Unio delphinus | reverse complement strand
TTATAATCAGTAATAACCTGATGGTATTTTGCTCGCTAAATCTATCCGACATAGTGCAGACGAAAGCAAGGCTCTCCATCTTGCCGTCCATGAAGAACTGTCTCCTTAAGCCATGGTCGAGAAGATCCCTGGATGAGATATCATCAATCGCCCTTGTCATTCCGTTGATCATCCACACCGAATGGCATTCTTTCAAAAACTGAGGGATAGTGCCATCAACGAAAAATTTAAGAGTGTACAAGTCTGTTTGAGACGTTTCGAACGAACAATTATCAAGAAAATGAACAAAGAGCACGGTGGAAAGGATTCATTGGTGTTGACATTGTTGCTTACGTGTTTAGACCATAAATAATGTATTGATTAAACCGATTCCTGTAGCAAAACTACCATCAGATTTGTACTTTTCGTGGTAATATTTGCAATTAACAGCCTATACTTTTCATATTGACAGAAACTGCGTGTTGTCATTTTGTGTGGCCCATACTATACTGATTGAGTGATTGAATGGTGTTGTGCTATATGAACCATTATATCATAATAAACCATTATTGAATCACGGAGATTTCTGTTATAGTAAACTTCTAAACAAGGAATTTAAATGAACTTCATAATCTTTAGTTACAACCGTTTGGAGATTTAAAAAGTATTTAATATCTGTGCATATTTGTGAGGATTCCAATTTAAATAACGTAATTTCCTACTGCATTTAAATGATTCATCTAACTATACTACACAGTCAGCATATTAATAAATCATTTTGTTCCAATTTTGCTTCAAATGTGTTTTGCTAATGTTCGAGCTGAGTGTACAGTTGCTTATGGGGACTTTTATTATGCCAAGAAAAAAAACATTCTCTCTGGAATTCAACCAGCATTCTTTGCTATCTATACAAATAAATTATCAAGCCCGATTCGATATCTTGTCCGAGGATCATTTACTAGTAAACCTAACTTTGAAAACCAGTACAGGGTTGCCAGAGCAACATTAAATAAGTGTTTTCATTTATTTATATCCATGACACTGCTACACCATTTTTGATGAATATTACTCAGCGTGTTAACATCAACTCCGTTAAACACAACAAAACTATTAGAATTATCGTGGATCACTTTTGGTATTTGGGTATAACGCTGAGTAACATAAATCGTATCAGGTTTGTATATTTACCTCGGGACATTATCCGAACAGGGTTTGATTGTTTACTAAAATCACATCATGGTTATTATTACTAAATGGTTATTAGATACATCAAGATCATCAACACTAGGTGCTTCATCGATATCGGTCATAAACTAAATAACATCGCGCTCATCCAATGATTTCGCGTTTTCATTAAAAACATCATTAAGTATGCAATAACACCACTGATCATATACGGATGGTGCTACCAACTACAGTTTTACCCACTTCATCTACTTCATTTTTAGATTAAGTAACAAATGTGTCTTTACCACTTTACCACTTCCAGATGGACTTATTATAATCATTCTGATCAAATTTGGTAACGCAGCGTGATGATTAACAGGCTCTACCGTTAAACAAATCAATTATCAATTTTTCCAATCATTTTCCAAAACTTCCCAATGAATTATTTTCTCCTTCTCCAAATCTTTCCAAGTAGATTCAAGCTCCTCGTCTATTTTTTTTTCATAATCAACTTTCCACTTCGCTAAATCTTTCAAATCAGTCATTAAATAATAATGTTTAGTGTCGGTTTTTAATGCTCTAACGTGTTTATCACGTCTTAATTTTTGATTTGGAAAAACAGAAATCCATTTTTATAGTTAAATTAAATCCGATATACCTCATTAAAATTATCTTTGTATACCTCTTGGTTTGTAAAGAACGTCTTTTGGTCATTTTTTCGAACTGTTTGGATTTCAAATTTATCAGACCGTTTTCTGATACAAAAAGCTGGCCTAAGTTATGCATATTGTTGTCTGGTGTGTTAGGAAACATATAAAAAAGTAATATATACTATATATGAATATGATAAATTTCCCAATAATTCTACACGTTTCAGATCGTCAATCTGACATCTCGTATCGACTGAATCATTTCATCTAAAAACATGGAGCAGCTGTCTTATTCATTAATGATATACATTAATTTTGACAGTTGCTCCATCAATGATAGAGGTCTTAGATTAGTATTCCGAGTATTACATCATTTTTATTTTAAGCTTTTAATGTTCATCACGGTTTTTTCTTGGCGTTGACGTAGAAAGTCATCGTTGGTTGGTATCCGGTTTTTTTATAGAGCAATAATCGATTAATAATTGATATCTAGACCTTCCTCATTCGATGCATAATTTATTTGTTCCTCTTACACCTTTATTACAGCTTATACAGGGTTTCGGACCTTCTGGATTCCCTTGTCTGGCCATTACCGCTTGAGGACCGCATAATACACCATAGCTACTTTTTATTTTTGATGATCCCTGTAGCTAACCCTAGTGATGGAATTATGTGATAATTGTTATAATTTTCAATCAGTTTAATATGTAATATATTTAAAGATATGGATATCTCGGATCGTTTTTAGTATTTCACGTGGAGAGATTTTATCAGATCTTAACGACAATGTTTCAGTTTCTTGGCCGTTATTAAATTTATCTAAGATGGTCCGTTGTGCTCCTATGATCTGCGGCGATTTCATGTTGAGTTTCTTAATGACGTCTTCGGGTAATTTGCTAATATCAAATTGAAATATATGATTGAGATATAATATATTAATGTTTGTTGATACTATTGCAATACATGTTCGGAGTTAAATTTGTAGTATTTGCTAGGAGATTCCTCAGTAGTGGATTTCCCAGTGATATTTTCCTCGATGATATATTCTTCTTGCACGGGTAATTGTTCCGTTGATTGTTGTATCCGTGTATCAGTACTTTTTCCAAGAAATCATCAACGGCTGGATCATTATTAATATCTGCCGCGGATGTTGTTTTTTGTTTACTTTGCATGTTTCATATTCATCTGGAACCTTCGGTATGATTCATATCCAGGATATCTCATCATCGAGGTAACCCGCGAAGTGCAGTAATATTTGCGTCGATGATGTTTCTGATGAACGCGTGATAGAACGGCGTATTTATCTCTCCAAGATTAGGAACCCTCGATAATTTATCTCTGTCGGTATGATTTGTCACGTTGTTGATGATTATTTCAATGATATCGTTGCAGGTCAATGGTTGATTTTTCTTTGTTTGTCTTTGCGTAGATGAATGATGAATCTCAATAAAATTTCGGAATCTATGTAACGCTTGCTTAGCTGCATCTACGGATTTGATTTGGTTTTATTCAACCATCAGCATTTAGCATAGCATAAATAAAAGAAACAATTCCACAGTCATTGACTATTCAGCGTAGGTAAAGCGCAGACAACACAGGCACGGTTACATGTTTGCAAACTCAGTTTACTCACTGTTTAACGGTCCAGCCCGATCTGCGAAAACCTCAATGGCTGTGCAACTGGATAACGATTTGGCTAAAGTGGGATCAGCTATTCGTGACTACTACATTATCAGATGCCCTCAAGGATTTCATGGAAGTCGTTGAGTCGTTCAACCAAATCATAATCCATTGTTGGTTCATATTCCACAATCGATCAAACATCAGTATAACTGCGCGAGAATATCGAAAGAGTCAGTCAGAGGGAGCCATTAAACAGATAAAGGTTCAGTTTGCGTTTCCGAAGACAACAGGCATTAAGCATCATAAGGCGCAGCTCAGGTGCATGTTAGATTATTTAACATGCTCATTCGCAAAATAAATCGAAAAGGATCTTGCATAATTTTCCACTGCAGTGACTTGTACATGTACAGGTTCCGAAAAAGTAGGATATGGCAATAGGTCTGATTAGGCATACAGTGTATTTGGAGAGATGTAATGCAAAAGGCAAAGAACTGGATAAACTCAACAAGGAAATACATAAATAAATTAATTTAAAGACCGTCATGTTTGGAGAGCTAATGAAGACTGGATCCAGAAAACTAAATTCAAGTTGAAGGTATCAACAATACACAACATTTGCCACTGACTACTTCATTATCGTAGTTGGCCTAAATTATGAACGCCTGCGCTTCTGTCAGTGGCGGTTAGTAAGGTATATGCAACGTAATTTAACTTAATACGATTAAATCACTGAATGAAGAGATGTGACGAAAAATTGCCATGGTTACCACGTGCGATTCTAAAATCAGTGTTCAGATTGACCGGAATATAATAATATGTCCGCCGTTGAGTTATCACTTGGACACCGGCAAATATGAAGATCATCAACCGTTTATAAAATGAGCCGCGCAAATCACATTATAAAAAAGTTGCTTAAAATTTTCTAAACCCAATTTAAGAAATATGTTGAGAAGTTTATTTTTCTTCACGCATGATTTAATTTTATGGAGACGTCTGTAATGCTCGTTAGAGCCAAACACATCATATGCTTAGTTCGAATGAACCACGCTTATAAGGCATTATGACATGATGCTATCAATGCCAACAAAGTTTAACGATTTCTTACCCAAAGTTATCATTTTTGTTCTTTGTCACCACGATGAAATATGAGGAAAAAACCTGAATTATGGATTGGTTCTGAGATAGATTTATAAAGCAGTTAGATTCATATAATGTGGAGCACACATGAACTAAAGGAAAGACATTCGATTATCTAGTAAGAGTAAAAGGTTCACAAGCGGAAGCGTTTTTGCCTCGAAGTTGATGTAGGAAAGTATCCCTTGAGCAATTACGGTCTTTATGCGTCGTGAAAATGCGTCTACAATTCATTGCAGGCTGCAAGAATCAGCTTCCACAATATGACCTGGAAGTCATGAGGTTCTTTACGTTGTAGCCCTTAATATATTTTGTTTTCTTATTCAGACAGGCCTGCACCGCAGAATAAAGCTAATGGTTAATTTCACTTTGGCGAAAGCGGTCAACCACTGTTTTATTAAACTTTACCGATGCAAGCTCTGATGACCTGTCTAATACATGATCATCTTGCCGATGAAGTACTGGGTGAACTTTAGCGTATAGAGAAGTAACAAGGGATTGCTGATTTTACATTGTCGCTTATAAATATCAATTTATAGCGTGCGCAACGTATATAGACTACCACTCGATGAAGTACCCGATGTGACAACAAGAGCGCATTTTACTGAATTTACTTGATGGCTGCTCACGTTGACTCGGGAGTGCTTTTATACTTGAAGATCACACTTGAAAACTAAATACGTCTAAAGAGGAGTCAAATGATGTGTTCGCAAGAACAAGTCGACGTAGTGAAGAAAAGAGCAGATATTACATATGTTTAGGGACTTAGGCTGTTTCGAAGAATGGTGGTCTTTATAAACGGCTACAATAATGTTGCCGTATCTGCAGGGAAACCTCTAGTTGTTGCAATAACCTCTGATATGCCTATGCCATCAAACGTAGTATTATTATTTACATAACCCATGGAACGGCTGACGATCGAAGGACACAAAACGCATAGGCATATAAGATTATCGAATTGGTGTTTTCTGTCATAACTTGCTTTTATAAACTAACACCTTGCATCTTAACACTGCGCGAGTCAAGATATTAATTATTTATCATATCCGAATTGTTTGTGTGTTGAGTCAATTAATATAAGTTAATTTCAGTTTTAAACGGCAAGGATGAGTAGTGGTTATTGCAATTTCACAAGCATTATAAAAGTTATATTAGACGTACAGTCAGGAAGATTAGTCTCTGAATCTTCTTTTGAAAAATGTTTCCCTTTTAACAACTTCTATAATATGAGGATAGTATGTGTGAACGTATGTTCAAAAAGGCTAAAACGCAACTCCTTCCCGAAAAGCAAATACAAGTGAATGATTACCCTCATCACAATTTTTTACTGTCTCTTAAGAATGAATAATATTCTGCATGGCTTCATATGCATGTGGCCATTTATTCAGAGTGTCAAAAACAAACTTTAACCTATTTGTTCCAAAATTTAAAAACAACGGATATAGAAATTGATCATTGATCATATTCGACACATATTGGAAGACCATGCATTTTTAGAAAAATAACTTTAACAATGCTTCTACTGCTGTTTTTTTAATTAAATATTCGTCAATGGAATTACCTCTGGAAAGCAAACATTATGGTGAACAAGTACTGCGTACCTGACTTGGCCTTTGGTAACATACTGACATATTCTATCATTATTGTGCTAATTAGTATGTCAAATGCTGGAATTAATAGCAGATGAGCCGCAGCTGTCTTCTCTTTGGATTATCCTACAATTTTGACAAGTTTGACTACATCGAAATTATTTGAAAAAAAAAAGCTTTTAACATACAGCCAGGGAAAATCGATTAATATCTAGTGATAGGTTTTGAAGAATCGCCGATACATGATATAGGCACGAAATAGTCATTACTCACAAAAATGTAATCGGACCGGGGTTTCTTTGACTAAACACATGTTTTGCTTTCAATACTTGAGTTCTATCTTGTAGAAATAAAAGGCATTTGGAATAGCACTGCCTATATTATGTTGCTAGCGTTTGTTTTGTAATACGTACACACAGTTAATGATAAGGATACCTGATTAGTCCTATCAGAATTTTTATTACAAAGGGTTTGAGACTAAGACAACTTTCTTTTAAACGCTGCTCTGATAATGAAGGTGTCCCGTCGTTAGCGCGCAGGTCAAAATCACACAGACAAATGTTAATTAAAGAATAGGCAGTGCTTAGCTGAGTAAATAATGTCGGCGCAACTTTAAAAGTACCATCTCTAGAAGGGTCCGCTTTTCAATAATAGTTTACAACATCATAATGCGAGCATCATCATCAGTACCCGAATACTACATAAGAAAATGAGTGACTCTTGTATATTTTTGAAGATATTTATTTATTGAATGGCAATATCGTTTAACGAATTTATCTTGGCGCAAGAAATATCGTTTTACTTTCTCCGCCGTTCGATCGCTCTCTGCGAAGTGGTATACGCTGGCAACATACTCTCTGTCTGCAACGAAATTCTGAGAGAGCTTTGATCTTTGCTCTTTGATGGATTTCTGCTACAGTTTTCGTCGTCAGTATCTGGAGCATGGTTATGCTCAAATCATAGCGCTTGTGTCCACTGCGATCACTTTAATTCGGCCTCTGCAACTCGGTCTTTTTCATGGTTATGTAATACAGTTGGTATTTATTGTTTTCTAGACTTATATTGCATAACTAATCACCTTGATGTCTGCTCACTAAAAACAGTGATTGAAACTATTACTTTATTTCTTCTTAATATTAAGAGTATATACACTTTGATGTATCCTCACTGGAAACTGTGATTTAAAATATTTCTTTATTTCTACTCAATATTCAGAGAGTAAACAGATTGATTTCTGCTCACTGGAAATAGTGATTCAAACTATTTATTCATTGCTTCTCAATCTATAAAGATTATACACTATTCGATGTCTGTTCACTGGAAGCAGTGATTACAAATATTAGTTGATTTATTCTAAATATAAAGATTATACACTCGTTGGTGTGTGCTCACTAGAAAACAGCATATATAGTTTATACATCAAAGTATCAAAGTGAAAACTATAAATCATTGGAACTGAGATATGTATCAATCAAATTCATAATAACAACTAAATCTTCTAGATTATACTGTGCGCAGGCAGGCATATTTCGCTGCGCACTTTTGTCGGCGAGGTTTTGTCGGCGCGCATTTGTCGGTGCGCATTTGACCTTCGCGCTAACGACAGGATGTCGAAACGGACATATTAACAAAAAAAGATTATAATTGAAAAGGTTCTTTTCGATTATTTGTCCAAATTAAACTGAAAGCAACATTAGTATTGCTTAATCTTATCGGTAGCGTGAACATTGAATTTCTTTGTTTTAATTTTATTTTGTCCATGCAGCTCATGTTTGTTCATGTTGGCATTTTTGAGTTTGCATTTCTAACATCAACAAGAAAAACACATCTAAAACATTTTGAAATATAATCTAGAGTACTGTGCTCAGTAATTCATATACACTAATGTTATTTTTTCATGACAAATGCCACCAGTCATTTGAACCGCCATAAACCTCACAATGTAGGAGAGCTATAAATGTAAGTGTTATACTTTTATCTTTTGTCAAATAACTTATAGGATGGACAATGCTTTTGATCTTACCTCACTTCCACTGCATGTTAAATGGTGGGTCTTTCCAAGCCACTGGTTAACGGATTCAATATTGGACAAAGATTCAAAAGTGTCTATTTTGCCATACACGGCCTTGACTTTACAATAGGACACGTACATATCAGAGCTGGATTCTGGAGGTTTGATCAACCCTGATCCATCCTTGCACATCAAATCCTCCAAGAGCAATTTAAGCTCTTTGAACCAATCCTAAAAGGAAGATTGAGATCGAAAAAATAATATTATTGTTGGTAAGTAGCTATTTACATTGTATCACTCTTCATCCATACTTAATAGAGGCTGCGAATAGTAAACATTTTAGATGTCAAACACACGTTCATCCTATGATACACTTACGCTGCAATGATTGTGACAATATGTACATTAATATGCCGTCATAACCAATTTGTAAGAAAATTAACTTTGTTTAAAATTGCACCGATATTCAGATTCCAAGCTTTGGTTTGGTCAACCTTTTCATTTCAAGATGCATTAACAGACCGACTAGGATTTTAACAGGTGACGAATAATTAGAGGTAAAACTATGGACAGACGCAAACGTTCACGGACGCGTAGATAAATGGCCCCAAAATTGTATCCACCTATCACAACCAACTTTAAAATTGTAATATTTTATAAAATGAATGCTGTTGAATGGCACATCAGAGGATGCAAGACTCCTTTGTGCATTATATTTGGGTAAAAATTACACTACCCAGGTTTACAAATGAAGCATATCAGGCTTGTGTATGCATTATTATAAAAACGAATAGCCTGATTGTGAGTTTAGCACGTTACCCAATTTGTCACTGTATTGATATTGTCGGATATTTTCTGACATTTAGGAACATTAGAAGAAAATAGTAGACTCATGTATACATTATGTCTTTAATATTAACAATTGCCCAGTATAAGCTTGTGGAATGAAGACGTTATTTAATTAGGAACAGCCTCTACCAAGTGATCGAGAGGCTGAAACTCCAGGTAGATGATGTTTGCGTGATCGAATCTAAATACAAACGATTAGGCCAAACTAAAAAATTACACTTACACGAAGGGATGCTCAGTCGGGTTCAAGTCTAAAGTGCATGTAGAGTAAAAAACGTATCAAAATAAAGCATTTTTTGTGATTCTTGCGTTTTCAAAGCAATGTTTTAAACCGTAAATGGTTTATACAAGGGAAGCTAGTTCAAATATTTTTGCTCTGACATGTTCTTAACTACTAATCCATAAATCAAGCTGTAGTACCTTCCCAGTGATATTAATCGAGGCATTATATTATAATATTATATATCTACAGGGTACCAAAAATATATCGTCTTATGATACACACAAAGCATTAAGACACAAAGTAAATGTTTGCAGCACAGATAATGCCTAAATCCTCTATCCACGCGAGAAGGGACTAGGCAACGTACTCCAACATATCTCCTTATAAATAGGAACAAACAGGAGCTGAGATTTAGAGAGGTTGTGTATACGCTACTATATTCCACACAAAGTAAATGGATGGAGCCTTACGTTTTTTTGGAGGAATTCGACGTCTGCTTCGAACATGTCTTTCTTTATATTTTGTGCCACTTCCACTACTACTAAAGTACATGCCCGGTCATTGGATGTCGGGAGAACACTGTTACTTCCAAGTAATGCATTTATCAGAGAGGATTTACAGGTACCTGTTCCGCCCATGAATGCGATTATTGTCTGCGGTAATCCTGTTTTTGATGATACTCTTTCCAGCTCCCCACTGAAAATTATCCATGTGATATATTTAAGTCATCAGAAACAGTCATCTAGGTATAGAACTACCGACTGGATACGCTTGCTCATTCAAGAGTCGTAGAATGATGTTTTTTTCGTTTATGTTCATTAACTTTGTGGATAAAATGGTATGTCAAAGAGCATACCAAAAATCATTTACCTGATTTTGAAAAATGACGTTTGGGAAATGTTTCGAAAATAACTTGAGATTTTAAGGAATGTCAGGATAAGCCGCGAGTTAACTAATTGACTTTCACGTATTGGAGACTGGAACCTTGTATGTTAAGATGATGGATACTGCATACGACATTAACATCAGCAACAAACTTGTAATGTTTTTTTTCAGAAGATTATTTACCATTTTTCATGGCAAAACTCTTAATGTATAGTTTCCAGAGTGGCACAAGACTCTGTAAAATGAATGTCCTCTTCGTATGTTTCACCCAGCCGGCTTTTATATATATTGCACTATGTGACTTTGACCAGTTATTAAACATTTTCAAAAATAGCCTGATCTAATTACGATACGAAACACACATGAAATATCAAAATGATCGATGAGACCAATTAGACGTCACACGACCCAGTCATGATAAACAACGTCTGAAATGCTCTATGAGATGATTCTAATATTCAGGTATATGAAGGGTGTTTAAGATCGTGGTTACTAATATTTTATATCACTTGTGACTTGCTGCGTGTGTGCATTTCAGTGCGAATGACGCGAGACTACGTGCTTGATCATAATAACTTGAGCGCCTCCGCAAACATCAAATTATATTGTCGTGTTCTGCCGGAATATAGTGAGATAATATCAACCGCACATCTACCTGCAGCATAGTTAATTATAATATAAGATATTTCAAATATGAATATAAGTAAATTTATTTGGTAACGTTTTAGCTGCGATTAGAAGTACGATGTGGATTTGACAATTAAAGCTGATTTGGTTGCTTTGAATATCTTTTTGTCAAATACGAGCTTGTGATATTTCAAGATCGAAATGCAAACATACAAAGTTCAAGGTAGAGATCTGCTACGTTGTTTTAAAACACTGAGTTGCAATCGCAAGTAATATGAATGCGATCAAAAGGATTCAATGAATCAGAGAATCTGATGTGTCAATTGAATTCTTCAAAGAATACGTTGATATGACACACACACACACACACACACACACAGCTTCAAAAGTTAAAAACAAACTATGGGATAGTAATGAAAAGATATCTCTATCCTGAAAATAGATCTGATTCGACGATTGCAAGAGCTCTTTGATGATACTGATGCTGTCATAAAGCAGCACATGAACGTGTAAGTCAAAGATTATTAAAATTCTGGAATCAAGATTCTAATTAGAAACACCATACTGATACAAAGATTTGCAATTGTTTACACGTGATATCAAAGGAGATTATGCAATAATGGTTGTTCCAGAGTAAACATCCTTAATTGTCGATGATACATTCGAATCCTATTTTTTATCGTAAATATCTATACTATACAGTTAGTAAAACAAACGATTTTGTGAAGCTAATGTGTTCGCTTCTAGGCATCTGTATTTAAGTCACCTTATAAGAACGAGATAATTACAACTTTTTCGGTTACAAGATCGTTCAATGTTAAACGGTATTGATGGAATATAAATAGACTAAATGAAAGATATTTGTATTTAATGACCATTAAACATATATCCAGAATGTGTTGATCCAAAGAAGGTGTACTGGATAATACGTAGACATTGAAACCTCGACGACAATGTTGAACTATTCCGTACGAATATCTGCGTGACAATGTGGTTAACAGTCCTTCGCATACAGTTAATTATAATTAAAATGATAATAAAAAAGATATATCAAGTGGGAATCACCATCATGTACCAATGCTAGCACGATACCAGCGCAAGTTTGTAATGTTACCATGAATATACACGCTCTCGTTGACTAAACTATCGGACGTAAACATCAAAGGAATGTTTGTATCAAAGTTATATAGTTTTCACCAACATATCCTCTGCGCTAAAGTTAAATTATATCCAACCATAAATAATTTTATCGACGAAGGAAAAGCACGAAATTATATTCTACAAACACGTGCTTGTCGAAGTAACACCTATTTAAAGAAATGAAACAAATCGTTCATTATAGACCACAAATGTGTAATCAATGTAATTATAGGTGAATTTGAAAAGCTTAAGCACAATTGCAGGAACCATATATGTGTACCGGGACAACGTTTTCTATATCTCAATGGTAATCGATATGCATACTGATCACCCGTATTTGTCACCCAAGGGGATTTGGACGCATCAGCGCTGGGACAAAGTAATGCGTGATTAAATGGGTGAGACATGATCGGTAACCAAACTGTCAAATCACCAAGTACATAAGTACAGCAATATGATATAGGCTGATCGTTTAAGATTCCTAATCCCAAACCCCTTTCGATATTCCACACGATTTTTTCTACTCTGGAATTTTCACACACCCGTATATCCGCGATTGTAACCATCTTAGTACACAAAGAAAAGTAGTCGAGTTGTTAAGTATAATGATACTACTAGTCTCGCATCGAGTCCTCCGAGCCCTATATTAAAACCTACAATGAACACTTGTTGCGTTGCTTAGATATTTAGTTCAGTTCCTAATTGTCGAGAAACATGTTGAGCGTTGTGTTATAACGAGTATGTTGTCAAATACAGTAAATAAACTATGTTGGTAATCTGTATTCAGACTTCATAACCAGCAACTTCATCACCAATAACAGGACTGTATTATATTATTGTTATCAACACAACTTTATACGCAGCAACTCCTTTACGCAAGATTGGCGTGTTTCCAACAAGCTCGACTGTGTGTAGAGCTGCGAAATCCATCATATGAATGTGGAAAGTACAATACCATTCCAGGTGCCTTGTCTAATTAAAGTTTTACAAAAACACAAAATAGCTATTTGCTTCAGGACCTACGGAAGCGCACGAATTGGATATTGCGCCAATTGTAAAGCACATGAAGAGATAATAGAGCAATATCGGTTGTGCGCAATAATCGTCGAAGTGACGCACTGGTTTGTGAGTAACAACATTGATTGAAAAAAGGGATACTCCTCAAATCTTATCTTCTTTTAAGGCAAGTTCGACACAAGCAATAATTGATGAATTCAATACCTGAATGCATTAAGCAGCGAAATGTTCTCGGTTACACGATGTACATGGTGAGCAGCTGATGAAAAACCAAAGCGGCCTCATTGATAACTTCAAGTACATTGCTGCAAGCGTAAATCTACCTTTCTATATCGTGAGGGTCGCTTGATCCACCAAAGTCTTTCGTATAATTTGTTGTTTAGCTCTTGTCTTCTGTAAATTTTATAAGATTGTACTTGCCACCTACAACCAAATTCGTACCGTTTTGCTTCAGACAAAATATAACATGCCAACCTATGATACAAACCGACTTCCAGTACAATGGCCATCTATGTCTCTTAAACTTTTGCATGCATTCGTCTGTGGTATAATTCTAGCTGATATCTTGGTCATTCCGTGAACGTCTCTGTTCACCTCTTCCGCAACTTTTGTATGGATTTGATTATCAGTATAAACGTTATTTCGCACCCGCTCAGGTCTTCCGGTTTAGTATGTCGTAAACGAAGTATATATATATATATATATATATATATATATATATATATATATATATATATATATATATATATATATATATATATATATATATATATATATATTTATATACATATCTTTATATATATATCTAGATATATATCTATATATATATATAATCGTGTGTCAATTAAAATGCTTTAAACTCTTGCGCGTGATACATTTATTTTAAATGTTTCAAACAATATATATATTTTCCTCTGTCATACTGGACATCTGGAAATACGGAGCACGACGATCGTGTGGATTCTGTACTAATTGCGATCAATGGTAACATATTCCAAAACGCATCGCAAGAGTGCTCGGCAACTTACCAAATTCAATGTTTATGAAACCACACTCTGAAGTCTACGAATTGCCATCAAAATTTTGTAGTTTTCCGGAGCACTTTATTTATTTGTGTGTATCCTTGTGTCACATATATCACATATGTGTTTCGTTAAGCTTTAGAAAACCATTCTTGCGATGTCTTGTCGGTCATAATCACACTCGCATTCGACACGATTTAATGTTAAGGTCATCAAACGCAAGTAATTATCGAAAGGACCTCAATGTTGGATCGGGCAGACGTCTTTGATGACCTTAAAGCTTCGGTAAAATTGTTCAGTACATTTTGAAACGGTTGATAATCATCAGGTCATACATTTACATACAACATACCACAAGTTAAAGTTCCCGGATTCCACCTATCCGAAAATCAAGGAGACGCTTACTCATACTGACATAGGTGACATGATCCGGCAAATATATTTGCCAAATTCATGTTCACACAGGTGGTTTCAACATTTTTGCAACTGGTCCGTATTATCACGTACTGGAGGAAACGTCGATAAGATCACCTATACGAATCTGCATTTGACAATGTTTTCCTAGTTTATCGCTTCTCGACATATTAAACAAGTTGATTTGTACATATAGCTGAATCCCTGAAATGTTGATATGGGAAACCGCAAACGGAACTCAAAATGCTAAGTATAATTGTATTTAAAGCTTATGTGTACAATTATGATAAAAACCGTAACGTATATTGTGGCAGAAGAAAAATGCTGAACTATCACGTGTCATATTGAATGAATATATATACATTGCGTAATGCTGAAGATAAAAGCCTGCATCATAATAATGATCAAACACGGTTTAGAAAAGCAGACTAAGATGCATATCACATCAGTAATATGCTCAAATGAAATTGGAGATTGGAACATGCGATCAGGAGAATACAAATGTGTAGACGACTCCTACTTTGACACTAGCGTGTATTTATAAATACCATGCTAGACTGGCACGTACAATGTTGACGCCGTACAACGAACGACATCATACGATAGTAAGGTCAGGTGAGGTTAATAAACGTGTCATAAATAATGAGTGTATATACAGTACATTGCGACATAAAAACACTAGTTTTAGGATATTGGAAAGAGAGATAGAAGTGGGCAGAAAGATCGAAACAGACTTACATCAAATTCTTAACTGTATCGTTCTCGGGCACACCGGATTTGTTGAGTTCAAAAAGGCACTTGTCAAAAACTTCTTTGCATCTGCCAAAATGTTAATTACAAACCTTGCATTGTGTGAAAGGGTTTCAATCTGTATTTGGTTCTATAATAATGACTGAATATTTCTAGTCGCTCTCTCTAACGTCTGAACATATTAATACATGTATGTATGTAGGGAACTAGTATGTACGAACTTACGTAACAAGGAATGCATGTATATATGTATAGTTCAGTAATCGCTGCTCAAGAAATACAGTTGCTTCTGTGTTTTGTCCCCAGCATTTCTAACTTGTACATCTTATAGACGATTATGAGTGGAAAACCTTGTACATAAAAATTACCGCCAAAATGGAATTTAAGTCCCATTTTTTCATACGTATGCTAATGTCACCATTCGGATATCAATTTCAATATTTGGGCAATGAACGCATATACACTTACTTTAAACATGGCAATGAATGCATTGATGAAAAGCACATATACTTCAGTTTCACACGAGTCCGAATAGATATAGCAAATTTAGCCTGTATTGTAATACAAATTTCATTATGATTTGCAAACGGTTCATTATTCAGATTAGATAGGAGAATGCTTAAAAATTGGCAGTACATATGGATGCATCGACATTTGTGCAATTAAACATATAACTATAGGGCGAAATTGTATATCTACCTTGAAACAATTGTGTCCAAATGTATATTTTTCGTATACCAGAGTTGGTGAGAATCTGTATCATTTGGCATGGTTAATATTGATGTTGATCTTTGTCGTGGTGACATGTTTACCATTCGCTTTCTCTTCGACAGTAAAGTCTGGGAACATAGGGAAGAGTACCGGCGACACTTCCTCAACTAGTGGAGGAGTCTCTTGATAGGAAATCGGCTTTCTTTTTCCGCATGAAGATGGACTGGATTTCATTTTAGTCTTCGATGTACCTAGTAAAAAAATGGTATCCAAGTCTGCATTAGTACTATCTTTTTCGTATTTCTAAATAATGGTTTCATTTTGACTGTTGGGATTAATTATTATGCATACATTCAAAAAGTGAACAAAATAATTACGTATGATTCCATGCCTAATTACAAAATAGCGCACGCACTGAACTGGTACATGGATAGAAATGACAGTGTATACAAGAGTATTATTTAGGATACGAATGTTAAATCCAGCGCCATATTTTACTGTACTGACATGTAGGAAATTTTCACCTTACTCATTGCAAGATAAAGCGTTAGAGTTCAATAGAAAGGCAGAACTCAAGGAAGATGTGTAGATGTGACCATTGTATTAATGAAATTTAGATCATTCACGCCTTGATACCTGTACCATAGAGTAAAACAAGTTTTGGAGAGAAGCCTATCGAGAAATATATATTCATATGTTCGTTTGTGTCCACATTGTTTCATTCGAAACAGATTATTAACCTAACATTCATAATATAAGTTGTTTCACTAGGAATCAGAGACGATGGTCCTTACTTAATTTGAAACAAAGTTGCTTATTGGTAGTTACCGCCAAGTGTGACTACTGTATATGTTTCTTCGTAATCTAAGTTTTGTAGACACGTTCGCTGCTACTTAAGCAAGATGCGGAATTAGGGCGCCAACACTGACTACGGCATGAAGTCTTTGCAACTCCTTCTGACATTCTAACAGTCATCGTGATTAGAACCAATACAATATAATCATAGTTGTCTGATTATTGCTGTCGAATTCTAAAATATTGCCAAATATATGATAGTTACATATTCGAATATGATGTATGTGATTTTATATTTGATTTCACTAACAGGATATGATTGTCTATGTGGTGGGCAAACGTTCCAGAGAAGTGGCTAGAATTAACCATATAAGTTTGTTTATCGTAATCTGGGCCTCGAGGTCTCTTCTAAATAGTTTGTCACAGAATGAGGCGAAAATTGAATTTATTTTCTTCTTGATTTACAAAGTAATCTCACCATTTTCTTTGTTTCGTCGTACATGCGTTACCTGGGGTGAATAAGTAGTTTTCTCCAAGGTAAGCGGCTTGTAACGATTTGCATGTGCCTGATTTTGAATTACATGAAATCTGGAACATTTAGATTCACAGGGTGCACGGTAATCTTGCCTTGATTTCTGCTCACCTATTTGAGGGTATATAAGGCAGAATATTTATGATCAATATTACGGGACCCAAAGTATCTAATCACAGGATAGATAGCTCGTCTTTCAATCTCCAGCCAAAGGGGTGAGTGTTAAATTTATATTTCGTTTTATTGTGAATTTTATTCAGTTTATCATTTCATATAATGATGCCTTAATTGCAATGCAGATTTTAAACGTGGAATATTTGGAAGTACTAGTCACTATTAGACTTTAAATGCAATAGCGTAATCTAAGGTTTAGATTATTTTTTGAGACAACTATTATTAGTCTGGTTTCTTTATTGTAGCTGATAGCGCATCTGATAACGCATCTGATAGCATCTCTGATAACGTCGGCTGATAACGTCTTTGAGATCGTAGCTGAAATTGTAGATGATTTGTTGCGGAACATCTCTGATAACATCTCTGATATCGTAGCTGATATTGTAGCTGATATTGTAGCGGAGCATCTCTGTTTGTCGGACAGTCTGTCCGTCTACATCTGTCGTGACGTGTAAATATCCGGAAATCTAGAAGTCCGAGTGTCGGAGCTGTCTAGAGTTGTAAACATCCGGGGTGACATCTAGGGTATTGAGGAACGTTAGTTCTAGTAGATGTTGTATGCTGTCTGTACGTATAACTGTGGTGGATCCGTGAAGGGCAAGTGACCGATAAAAGTATTGTGTCAACCCTAGGTCTTCGGGGAAACTGGGCGGCGATTCAACTGTTGGTGAATCGTACGGTTATACAGGGTCGAGACACATGTGTGTTGCAATTGTAGTACAATTGAATACATTGTTGTATTTACATGGTTACTTCAGATCACAATAGTATTTCAAGTGATTGCATGAATCTCAATAAAAGTTATCAACTTGATTAAATACATGTATATGTTCGTGCTAGTTGTCGCAATCCATACGTGCGATAGTATAGTTTGATGCTTGTGTTTATTATCGTAAATTATACTTGCGTTAATATAACTTTTGTAAAGGTTCCTTGGATCTGTGTATAGTCCAGGAGATTCCTTTGTATATGTTTTATTTTGTATTAATATTTAATGTATTCATGTATTGTGAATGGTTGTGAGTGTAATTGTGGGTTGAACGCATGAGTTATTGTGTTGATACATCATTATTTTTCATTAATAATTTATTTCATAAATTTATATTTTCTTTCACATATTGTGTTTGTGTTGTTCATTTAATCCACCATCCTCTCGGTAACAGTTCTGTTACATAGTTAAACAATTCAAATGCATGGCAGTGAGGCTGTTGTCAGTGCTTTTTAGGTATAGCGTCAAAAGAGCTTCGGTGGTCGGATTCAAAGCCTGATAGAGAGAGAGAGTGAGAGAGAGAGAGAGAGAGAGAGAGAGAGAGAGAGAGAGAGAGAGAGAGAGAGAGAGAGAGAGAGAGATGATATGATTTCAAAGTTTTTGAGACAAAGTTTAAAACCATTTGACCTTTAGACTCACACACAGGCGGAGAGAGAGACAAGTCGAAATAAATTTTGTTCATATGCATAGATGCAAGCGCATATTATAGAATATGTCCATTGTCATCAGATTGGTCAGAAAGTGATTGTCAATAAATTGTTGATAAGGTTTTATATGGTTGTAATGCTCCGCTTGATTTTATATGAGTGTAACTCATTCCACTTACTAATGTTCAATGGTTCCAGGGCCACACATGTTTCTAACGCATTTCTCAACTTAAATGCAGTTGTTATGTGAGGTGGTTTGTTTGTTTGTTTGTTTGATTAGGATTTTTAACGTAGCTTTAACAATTTTTCAGTCATATCGCTACGATGTCTGCAGTGAGGCAGTTTATAGTGATGTCTAGCACCGAGACATCATGCCGCAGACATGTAGCATGTTATGTGAGGTGGTGTACACAGCCTCTCTGGTGAACCTGAAGTTGCTCGTATTTAAATCACTACATCAACCTGTCGGTCTCATATTATTTACAATGAATGGTGATATACATTAACTATGATTTTTGCTTTTGTTTATATCAATTGGCATTGAATAGAGTAACAGTTTATAAGGCCTCGTCCACGAAGAAACTAATAAGTATATACACTTGTTTAATTTAGTTCCAATTATACAACAATAATGCAGTGTTGTAGTTAAAGGCATACAACCTAAGATTTTCGACTTTTTCTTCTTGCGAATGCATGGTATTATGAAAAATTACAGGTCATTCAGTTTAAAAAATGTAAAATTGTAAGTTTAATCAATGAAAATATGACGGTTTTCTGTACTGATTGATAATTAATTTTGCAGAAACGGAATTTACCGATATTCTCCGAAGTCGCAGTGTCACGTGACGCGCGTCAACAAATATGGAAGTCGAGGTAAACATTTGTTTCTCTTTTGATGTAATTATTGTCTTATTCTTCGTATTTCTACATGTGTCCTTCTCCTTAGTTTTTTTATAGTCACCGACAATATATGTATTGTTTATAGATTTATATATGATAGATTACAAGAAGTAGGCATTTGTCAATAAGATGGAATATCCTGACAAGAGGTTCCTTTAAATGACCATTCCTGAAAGTGTTAACTTGTCGTGTTTGTGTTACGTTGTAAGATAAACCAACTAAAAATATAATAATTTTTAAAATTGTAATTAGAACCTCTATTAAAAGATCTCGCTAAAGCCTCTTCTTAGCATCAGAATATAGTTTTTGATTTTCTTGTGCATTTGCATTACCACCTCACACTCAAGTATCCGATAGTCGATGTGGTTTGCGCATTTGTTTGTATATTTAGACATTTGCTTCATTGCATTACACAAAACGTATTTTCCCACATAACATTTCATGCTTTTTGGGGGACGTTTTGTTAGTGACAATTTTGTAAAACATTTCTGCTGGACTTCTACCTGGTTGTTTTAGATGAAGTCGTGTTCCTTATTGCACAGAGGTATATGCAAGATGTCCTTGCAGCAGAAGAAGATAATGATTACAACCGGGAGAAAAAACATACTGCTAATATGCAGTTTATTTTACGGACTTAATGGATACCTAAGTACTGGCAACATGCATGTCATTCCAAGCTGTTGTGTATAGCATATAATGGGTAAATAATTTTGGTCAGTACCATCGCTTTACTCAAGGAAGACTTGGGTGATCTGTCCAATGATATGATGTGTGAGTAATATAACTTATGTTGATTTTAAGTTGTATAAAGCATTTATTTTGTAGTATGCATTTTTTATTTTGCATGAACAAGTTTTGTTAAACATTGTTTAGTTACCTACCCACTAAATAATGATTATATATATATGTTTATGTTTTGAAAGCAACTGTGAGGAGACTATTAATAAAAGCATAGGATGAATTGAAGTTGACTAGCATTGTCTTGGACTGCAAAGGATGTAAAAAACAAACGTACACAGGTGAACATGATTTTAATCATGCATATACAGTAACACATTAAGTTAAATGATAAATAATGCATATTCATATTGAGTTGAGAAAGCAAAACATGTTGCAGTGTTTCGTGAATACAGATTGGCTTGTTATTATCAACATAACTACAAACACTAGGACACTATTCTATCCAGATACTGCTCATTAATTTCAATTACATGTAGAACAAAATTGCTCTGGAAACATAATAAGGTTTATAAGACTAAAATACTACTTCATCAAAAGCAACCTTGAATGCTTATATCACATATCGTCATCATCAGTCGTCTTATTACAATTAAATGAAATATATTTGACAAAAATTAAAAGCATCAAATTTTCCGTTTTTTAAAATGTGTTCATTTACCATATAAATAATTATACCCTTTCTATGAATACCCAGATCAATGTAAACAACTGCATACACTGTAAAACTAACTATTATATATTATGAAATGTACTAAACTTATACAAGTACAAATGCGCATGTACAGACATAGCTTTAACTCAAGAGTACAGTTAGGCATAAAAAAACTGAAGGATATCATCTAAGACTAATTATGGCATATATAGAGGTTTTCCGAGTTATTTTTGTTGGGAGGATGCTCCAAATATTGTTTAAATTATTACAAAAGACCCACCCCACCCAAGCCCCGGCTTGTTTTTGTGAGGAATTGTAGTGATAGAGAGATGCAATGATCAGAGCCCCGTCAGTGGTGCCGACAGTTAAATTAATGAATACACAGAATGTGAAAGTCAAATAAACTACAATTTAATATCATTAACTAACAGTAACTTCTGAAATGAAATTCAAATTAAAACACTATCACTTGTCTTAAAAAATCCACCAAGTTATGGTCTAATTTATCGTCTTATTAGTGTCACAGATTTTCCTCCTGTCCTATGTTCCTACTTGTCTGTATGACCTTTATCTGGACTGGTAGTCAAATTCCCTCCAGTCTGTCTAACTTCTGCCTGCATTCTTCCTTTCTCTTTGTCTCCCAGAGATTTTTATATGAGACAATAGTGTACCATTACTATAAAAGATTGATTACAGACATCACATTCTAAAATACTGGACAGTTCTATAGAAATTACATTGATGTTTTACTATCCTGTACTTGGTTTCTATGTTTTTGACACAAGTGATTACCATTTACTAAATGCCAAACTTTAGTACATCACCTATACAAATTACTGCAGAGAAACAAATATTGAAATTCAGCCCACCCCCATGTTATATGTTTCCTACTGCATTTTTTTAAATTAGGGTAGCTAGGTACACACACACACACACACACACACACACATATATATATATAGATATATATATATATATATATATATATATATATATATATATATATATATAATGTACGAAGTACAATGCAAAACTGGCTCAGATATACATATCTAATTCAGTAATGCAGGGGTCATGCTACTAGGCGAAGAGACTTTGCCCTCTTGATTTTCAGACGTTAAATGGCTGATTGTACTTTATACCTTCCTTGATGTACCCATTATGTTCTGGCAGTGTTGTATCACACGGCAAAATGTATTTATGCATTGTTGATACCAATTAGCAAACACAGGCAAACAAACTCTTATAAATTCACAAGGGTGTTTTAATTGCTAACTGACCATTAATCCTGTTTGCAGCGATATATAACTGCTCGAGTTCATGAAATTGGGCCTACTGTACAGTGATGAAAATATACCAAATTCTGTTTCAAAATTGTAACAGTGTTTGTGATTTTGATTTTTAACATACCTTCAACAATTTTTTTCAGTCATATTGCTATGGTGTTTGCAGCGTGGCATTTAATAGTGATGCCTAACACTGAGGCATCATGCCGCAGGCATGTAGCATGACATCCAACCGAGTTAAATTATCCTGACAATAGGACGACCAGTCTATACACTAACATCTTAATGCTGAGCACCAAATGACGCATCTGTTAATATAATTTTTATGTACTTGGTATGACTTGGCCAGGGATCAAGTCTTCCCTAACCTCTTGCATCTGAGGTGGATGCTCTTACCACTAGGCCACTGGAACGGTCAACACCAGTATATAAATAGTAATTTATTAACAAATATAATCAGTGAAGATCATTTCTAATTTATTTTTTTAATAAAAAAACAGAAGTTAACGGCATTATTTTCATTATAAAATCAGTTTGAAACTGTACGTGAACCTGTAATGGTAGACATCGCTGCATCTGTGATAAACCACTGATTTACATTGTATTCTTAACAAAATTGGGCAAATAAATTCAGCAAAATACATAAGTTAATTAGGTCTAAATATTTCGTGTTAGAAGATTTAGCCTAAATATTTAATAATGTAGTCAGAAATATGGTACAATAGTATGTTGTGGAATTCGAAACAATGTCGCTAAGCTCAATTTTGTTTTCTGATGTAATTAATTTTAATGAGAAATATATATATATATATATATATATATATATATATATATATATATATATATATATATATAGTAGTGAATCAAAACCTCTTTAAAGCAATGTATATAGTATCTCTCAGTATTTAGGCAAATAATAAAACCATAAATATGCAGTCATAATACTGCATGTTAGTAACAAAGTGTGTAGCTAATTTAAGATGCACTCACATGGCACAATTCATGTTTTTTGATGGTTATGTTGGACGAAAGGGTCCAGTTCAGTTACATATCAATTTTAATGCATCAGTGTGCTGTCTACTTATAGGTACAGTAATGTTTAGCGGGAGAAATGAAATCAATATGATGAGTATGGATTGAAGTCATTTGCTCCAATGTACATTTTTCTTCTTAAAAGTATGATATAAATTTTTCTGACTGCAATTTTACACAAAACATTTAGAAAATAACATTATTAAAAGGTACTTTACTATGAAATAATACCGACTTGGAATTATATGATTTTAATCTTGTTGCTCCTATACAGTTATATGATTTACAATGTATAGTCTAAGCTGTGCTTTTCTATACATCATATGGCCAAAATACGATGCATTTATCTCAATCTAAACATACATATAAGACAAGTATAAATGCAATGGGTATGGAAAGTTAGAAAAGGTCTTACATCTTTTTGTTCAAATGCATGTTTTTCAAAGCTTTAAAACATAATCAACAGTTGTCCGAAGATAAACTGCTACTTGGAAATCAAACAGATGCTGGACTTTGGCTCATGGTAGGCACTTCAAGAAAGACTTAGTCAAAGTCTATAGGGGTCCATGGTAGGGATCATTTCTTAACATACAATCACTAGAATAGTCTCTCCACAACAATTTGATATCAATAGGTACCCGACTAAAAGACCAAATCATTTTAACTTAAAATGAGATTTCTGCTTTGTAACAATCTCTTCTGTAGGTGGTGGTGGTATTGGAGCAAGTACATCAGATATTCACCTAGGATCATTTATGTCCAAAACAACTGGCTGGTTCATGCCAACTCTATTATCTAAGCTCATTTTCAATATTTTCATAATTATTTCCACAATATACATGTACTGTTTACCATCTCTCACTTTTTTGTTGAATGACCTTTGGTATCTGACAAGAAAATGCAAACATTTCACAGACAATGTCATTTTATATTTTTTTTTAATTCTCAAAAGTCTAAATAAAAACTGCTTACAATTACATTGTTCAACAGATGAAAATGACAAAATATCAAATCTGTATCTTACCCATATATCATACAAATGTTTAGATTCTTTACAGAATTTTCTAATTACATTAGAGTAATTCTAACCAAACTTGGCTTTTGAAATTTTCTTTTAAAAATTTCTTCTGTAAAAGATTAAGTTGTAAATAGTTCATGAAAAGATATATGTATTTTAAATAAAAGTGTAAACGATGATATATAAAATTTTATGAGCGAAGAGAACAATTATTAATAAATCATTACTAATATGCATTTATTAGTAATAGATCAAGCATTAAAATTATGTTACAATCGTATTAGACACTATTAATAGTTAATGTTATTTTCTTTTAAAAATGTCTCAAATTTCACAATATTCAGCAATCGTATACACAATATTGCGTTTCGGTGTTTCTATTGCGTTCTTATATTTGTATGCACCGTTGCGAAATGTGTTCATCAGCTTTTTATAAATGAAAAAAGTACAGTAGTGTATAGTTGCTTTTGAGACATTCTCTAAGTATTATCTACAATTTGATTTGGCATATCTATTAAATGGTGTTCATTAGAATTAGAAAATGTGTATACTCATCTGATAACGATGCAGATACATTTGAATGTCTCTCTCTCTCTCTCTTTCTCTTCTCTCTCTCTCTCTCTCTCTCTCTCTCTCTCTCTCTCTCTCTCTCTCTCTCTCTCTCTCTCTCTCTCTCTCTCTCTCTCTCTCTCTCTCTCTCTCTCTCTCTCTCTCCAGGGTCATAAACATTAACCACAGACACTTGATTTATGGGTAAATTAATGTATACACTCACCATATTATATGGTGAGTGTGTACATTAATTTGCCCATAATCAAATGCCTGTGACATTAACTCGCGCTCACTCTGGGTTGGTGTCATCCTGAATGACGACAACGATGGAGAGATGGCCACCCACCCCTACCCCCTCTGTTGCTCTCTCTCTCTCTCTGCACCACCAACAACTGCATTGCGTGGAATTCCAAACATACGCGAGCTGTACTAACATCAATATAAGTTCATTGTTGAATATGGGATAAAATCACGTTGTCACAAATAATAATTATAATAATATAAAAACTAGTTGTACCCTTACCCTTACGTCGTGAACACTCAACCACAACAAATCAAGTTAAGGCTACGACATCGTAGCTAGAAAAAAAACTAGTAGCTATTTTGGAGGAATACACTTAACAACTTGAAAAAGAATTGTTTTATTACGTACCAATTTGATTCAGCATGTTCTGCCATCTTCAAACAATTTACGGTAGTGTATTATAGGCTAATTTTTGAAGGAATGGAATCAATGTACGCAATATAAAAATGTTTAAAAAACGCGCCACGACACCGCACAAACGGAAGCCCCGGGCTTAAAATACAGCACTCTGTTCAGGCATCGCCAGTTTGCAAATATTATAAAAAAAAAATTAAAACCAGTAATTATTTTTAAAAGTCACATTGATCTGTATATACAATTTACAGTTACACTGCAAAGTAGCGATATTCTGATTGGATGACAGTCTGAGATCACACGCTTTCTGATCGGCTAATAGTTTGCACACTAGTCAAGCCTCGAAAGGGCCAAAAGGAAGGCCGCAAATTGTGTGACCTTTACACACGAGTGTAACTCTATGTCGAGCATTACTGACTTCGTGAGGACTTTTACAAAAACACATGGTTCATCTCATATGATCATTATCACTCGTTTTCCGATATATCATTTCGAGGACTAGTGTGTAAGTCCTCGAAATGTAGTACAGTCCTCGAGATTTTGGTGTGCAACCCAACTCAAGTCCTCGCAAGTATAGCAAAACACACACACACACACAAACACACACACACACATATATATATGTATCTATATATATGTGTGTGTGTATATTAAATGAATAAGTTCACAAGTCAATACAAATTGTAATGAGATATAAGTAGAAACATGCGGTAGTGAACAACAAAAGGGGTACATGTTAACATCTCTGTCATTTTCCAATCTATGTTGGCCTACATTTCCCATTCTGTGCAGTAAAATATCCTCACAAAAAAAGGATGAAAAACGACTGGCTGCGTAAACACCAGCTACTATTTACTCGTACACAAGAACAATGGTCTGCACACTATAATACAGGTATGAATCTTACCAAAACCCTGATCGGTTACTATGTACATAATATTTTTACTAGGTTCATCTAAAATTGTTTTGATTTAAAAGCACAAAGTTATCCATATAAAAGTGTTACCTGCATACATTTTTGTACTATAATTTCGAAATGGATAAATGCCTTTCACATTATTGATTACAACGCGTTAATATGGAGAGCTACGCACTAAGTCCTCAAAAACAGAGCAATATAAACAGATCATAACAACATAAAACAAAATGTTAAAGGTAGGAAACATTATTAGGTCTTTAAGTTCGTTATTACAGTCAAAAAGAGTGCGTTTAATGAGCAATCGTTACAGCGATCACATTTTCTTGGTGCCAAATTTCAATTGGAAGTTCGTTCTACATTCATGGGCCAAACAATGAAAAAGAATGTTATCCATATGAGTTTTTTTCTATAGTTGGAATAATGAGTATACGATTGTCAGAAGAGGCATGTATATTGCTTGTTAAAGGTAGGAAACATTATTAGGTCTTTAAGATCCTTATTGCAGTCAGAAGAGGAATGTATCTTGCTTGTGTGTACATGTTGGTGACCCTAGACATGATTGCTGGACATGAGTCCGTCAGTGAAACATAGCACAGAGAACATATTTTGTGTTTGATTCTGGATCGAATGGATAGCCAGCAAAGGGTACATACCAGAGGGGAGGTGTGCTCTGAGTAGATATTTAGACGAACCTGCCATCGTTGAGTTACAATAGTCCATTGGTGAAAGTACTAATGAAAACACACGTGATTTGTTGCCATCAACCGATTCGTTCAGCTCATGGTATGCAGCTGTGCATATGTCAATGCGATGCTGATGCATTGCAAATGTAATATAATGAGCAGACCTTGATCTTGTAATAATTGTGTGAAAATATAATCTTGGTGTTGCTGAAATGTATAATTTGAGGTAACATGTGTAGATGAGACTGTCCTGATGTTTGTATTAGTATGGCCTCAGTATTGTCACCATTCATCTGCAGCTTACGACAGCACATCCATGATTTCACATCAGAATTGCACCTCTCCACTCCTTAGGTGGTAGCAGAAAGGTCAGTTGGGTGGCTAGATTTGTGTATTTGGGTGTCGTCAGAGTACAATTGGTGAGGCACTGGATAATGATGTATGACACTCAAATTCGACTGAGTGTATGAAACGAACATAACAGGTTCACGAACCGATGCCTGTGGATCACAACATCATATATCAACTGGGCTAGAGTGTCATCCATTTGTTGTTACGATTCGTCCCCTGTTGCCTAGGAAGGAATTTAAAATGGTAAGGATGTATTGTTATTGCCAAAATACATACTGGAGATGGTGAAGTAATATATGATGTTATATTGTGTGAAATGTTGCAGATGATTCAAGGAGTGCGAAGATTGTAATTATTTCTCTATCGAAATAACAGAGAATATCATTATCTACCTACGGCAGGTTAGTTGCAGTACTGTGGCAAGGGCGATATTAAGGATATACTGTTCTAAAAAGACTGTTTTAAATCAGGTGCAATACAATTTGGATTAGAACAACGTTTTCTACGAATCTGTATATCAACAGTACAATACAAACTGAGCTGTAGTTATTTAAATCGTAATAACGAGGGTTGGTTTCGTCAGCAGATACTTTTCTATGGCAGTTTTGAAACATTATGGGAACA
Source organism: Unio delphinus (assembly GCA_029339505.1). Taxonomy (NCBI): domain Eukaryota; kingdom Metazoa; phylum Mollusca; class Bivalvia; order Unionida; family Unionidae; genus Unio; species Unio delphinus. The sequence continues at coordinate 1,776,876 of JAQISU010000351.1, read as the reverse complement.
CCCCGGATGATAGATCATCCATTTCAAGTGTGCTCTTAAACTGACCTTTTTCGAGTGCAAGAACAACTATATATATATATATATATATATATATATATATATATATATATATATATATATATATATATATATATATATATATGTTTGTGTGTGTGTGTTTGCAAAGCCAAATGCAGAAATGCTTGTTTAAAATATAGCTAAATATTTTACAACTGCTTGGTGTGGACTCAGCCTCAAACATTGATAGGGACATTAGTGTTCCTGTCAAACAGCCATACGCGAATAAATAAATAAACAAACCAATAAATAAATAAAACATCCGATCTGACTATCATTATAATTGTTTACGGTAAGCCATGGACTTAGGTTTTCTTCTGGAGGTCCGTCAGTCTTATTGAATCCCATTATTTTTTTATACTCCGTACTTTAATGTTCTTTAATGTAGCATTTTCTTCCGGATCCTCTTCCTCCGAGTCTTCTTTTCCTCCTCCGTATCAGTCTCGCTCTCCTCACCATTTCGAATCAAGCCATACTGTCTTTTGATATTCTGCAATGACGCATACTAATGTATGTATTAGTCATCCTTAGCTGATTTCCGTTGTCATGGCTGATAGTTGGATCAACTGTTACATGATTAAAAGCTCACTTCATTGTAGTAGGGTTTTTTCAGATTCTAAAACTGTGTATAATAGTAGACCTAAGCATTAGTACATCTTCACCCATGGAAAAATTAACATCATCTTAAAACACCCCGTCTCAGATGATCAAAGACGTAAACTAAACCTATTTGCTACAAGGAGTTAGGAGTTGACAAGCCAACCACGCGTTTGTATCACTGCACAGTTTTCTTTGCTTTGTTTATATTGTATTCAGCACGTTTTGCATTTAAATATGTTACAATTGGCAGACGAGAACATGGATTAAAAGACCAGGCTCTAAGAGAGAGAGAGAGAGAGAGAGAGAGAGAGAGAGAGAGAGAGAGAGAGAGAGAGAGAGAGAGAGAGAGAGAGAGAGAGAGAGAGATAGAGAGAGAGAGAGAGAATGATAATGTTAAGTAAACGTTTTAACTAGTCCCAACGAGTGTTTTTATTCGCCGTACACATGCTTCATTTCTTGACTCTGCACATATTTTGGATATTGTGAAATTCCTGCTCGCTATATTTTCATGTAGATCCCATATATAAAAACAAAACAAAATCAATGAAGGCGATGACAACAATGGGTCATGCTGATACATATCCGGAGATCAGTAAAAGTAGTACGTTGGTGTAGTTTTCTTGTTGCCATAAAGAATATGTTTAAAATATATTCAGCGTTAGTAAACAGTCAAGTTAGAGTATCTAAACAAATTATGAGCGATTTGCTGATAAAACAAGTGTACTTACAATACGTTTCTGTATGCTTAGAGCTAATGATTTCCCCTTTCTCGAGAGTGATATTTAGGACAGGGATTTTGTTAAAATAATGTTGACTGATAGCACTAAATTCCAATGAAGAAATGAAATTAGTGTCTATTGTGTGTGACAGCATTCGTAAATACAATGCATACAGATCAATGTAGATAAACCTGTACTGCATATACAATGTAGCATAGGTTATTTAAGCCAGGAGATGATAATACTATGCATTAGTTACTACTACTACTACTACTAAAAAATACAAATATAATAATAAAAATACACTACTACTACTAATGATAATAATACTAATAATAATTATAGTAATGATATTGCAAATACTAACAAAACAATAGTATCAATAATAATACTAATAATAACAAAGATATTAACAATAATGATAATGATACTAATGATCACCATCGTCACAACCATTCAAAATATCAATTACCTAATATGATCATACTGCAATTATGATGGAATTGATATACTTGCTAAAAGTCATTCATCGTATTATCCTCGCTCCCATTATTTTGTCCCGAATCTTGCTTTACATACTGCTAATAATGGAATAACATACCTGTATGTTTCCTACTACAATTAATAGTATCAGTGCTACTACTTATAGATAGATCATTACTAATATTACTACTACAACCACCAGCTCCACCACCACTACACTTACTATTATTACTTGTGATACACTACCTATGAATATTTTTTTTATTATTCACCTGCGCCTTCTCAAATGAAATGTCCGTATCCTGGAATCCCTTAATATGTTGCTGCAGCTGCTTCTGATCCATTTGTATGGAATATTTTTGGACTTTTAGATCCCGACACCTAGCATTTAATTGATGCGTTCTACAATGTATGATGAAATACAAAATGATATATACGAAGTACTCTTCCGAATAGAACGTTTACATTATTGGGTTGTATGGTCGTCACATATGTCACATAAAATTATTGGGTTCGTATCATGGCCACATTTGTCACATCCGAAGTATTTATATTATGGTATGATAAACACTAATTAATGACTTCAATACGGTAGTTTTCACGCGATGAGTTGAGCGTTTGTATTAGCTTTGACTAATTTTTTAATATCATTTAAAATGTATGATACAAGACCCATCACTATCTGTTTTAATGACGTACACCTTTCGAAAAGATTTATGTGACAATTAGTTATTCTTGAATGTGTATGTGTAGGCCTTACATATTTGCGAATCAGCTACAATGTGCATGATCCTTGTATGCAAGGTAAATCGTATGGTAATCATGATTGCTTCACGTGGAAATCACATGAGAGCTCATTCAGATATGTTTATTGTGGACATATAATCAAACTAGTTATAGCTTTATACAAAGCGTTGTTTGATACCAGCTATAATGAATATCGGTGATTGTGTATCTTACAAAAAGGTAAAACAAAGGTTTACTACAGCAATGTGGACTGAAAGTTTAAATAATCAAAACGGTGTGGATAATGTTATCGTCGTTCTAATAATTTCTTGGTGTTTGTGTCCAGCAGTGTAATTGATGAAAGTTGTGCTCTTGTAAGGTTTCTAAGCACGAGTTATCATATATTAAACAATGATATAATTACGTATGGTTAGGTCACGTTCAACGCAGTTAATCGAACCAATGCTAAACAGAATGAATGATAGCTAGGTGAGCTTATAGATGGTGAGCTGTCGCGATAGAACCCTATTTTCTATAGCAGATATCAACATTTTAATCCAGTTATACATAATTCGGGTGCACGACATAAATTCACAAATGAAGCATGAAATAATCTAGTTTAATACAATGAGTGGTGCTCCTACAAATATATCGCTGATTTCATTTAACTTAAAATATCGAAACTTTAGATTAGGCTAAACACAGATGAGTTATCCATTAATTATGATTGATCCTTAATTATTTTATAACAAAGTTCGGAAAGCCAAAACTAATAACATTGTAACAAAAAACAACTGTTTTAATTTGACGCCAATATTACAACGTATTAACGGCCAGGGTTATTTTTTTTTGTTTGACCGTAACACAGTTCTCTTTTAAAATTGTCCTGGACAATAAGGGCGGTTGTAATAGCTTCAATAGTACGTGATATTTGCTTAACATATCTTGAATCAGATTATATTTGGATTGTCGACACTTTGACTCAGAATATGGAAAGTCTCATAGTTTGTGTAACCCTTTCGTAACATCCAGCATTAAGACCAACATAAATACTTTGATTTATCAATGCATCACGCAATATGCATTTCGTCCACTCTTATATATACGTACTGACATCTTTGTCGATGACGCACATGTGCAATGCATATTTCATTCATTAATAGTAATCTGAGCTGTTTATGGATTAACTATCACTAACGGCTTTGGCTGCATGTGTGTACTACTAATAAACATTTATCTAGTTACGTAATGCAACGGTTCTAACAGGAAGAACGTCCAACACCAAATCTTGTAAAACAGCAATTCATTAAAGTTATAGCAGAATTAACTATTGATCACGCATTCATCATTGTAATGAGTGTTTAGTGTTTAACAACATGCATCCCCTCACTATATTTATTGATATTTGTTAGCGTACTATGCATATAGCACGCCATCACAAATGAATATGAAATACAAAATATAACACCACAAAAGTTGTGAATAACATATCGACCTTAGTTACCTATTTGGCTTTAATGTTTGATGTAAAACACATACCAATGCAGTATTTCCCCGATTTTAATCAATATAGGTGAAACTATCGTTAAAGCAAGGCCCATTAAAAACAAAAGGATAAAGACAAAATAATTTACACAATTAAATAACATGTAATTCGCTCCCTAAATAACTTGGCTGACCAAAACTCAGCACACACTGGAAATGTGAAGAAAGCATGTTTCAAATCATGATAAACTAGTTCGATGTCATGCCTATGTAACATAATTGTTACCGAGAGGATGGTGGATTAAATGAACAACACAAACACAATATGTGAAAGAAAATATAAATTTATGAAATAAATTATTAATGAAAAATAATGATGTATGTACTCAATAACTCATGCGTTCAACCCACAATTACACTCACAACCATTCACAATACATGAATAAATTAAATATTAATACAAAATAAAACACAGATACAAAGGAATCTCTTGGACTATACACAGATCCAAGGAACCTTTACAAAAGTTATATTAACGCAAGTATAAATTACGATAATAAACACAAACATCAAACTATACTATCGCACGTATGGATTGCGACAACTAGCACGAACATATACATGTATTTAATCAAGTTGATAACTTTTATTGAGATTCATGCAATGCCTTGAAATACTATTGTGATTTGAAGTAACTATGTAAATACAACAATGTATTCAATTGTATTACAATTGCAACACACACATGTGTCTCGACCCTGTATAACCGTAAGATTCACCACCTGCAGAGTCATAAAGGTAACCGTTCGATTGACAAACAAATGAATGATGGTAATAAGTTTCTTTCATGATACACTAAACACTCTTAAAGTCTTGGTATTACTGTGGTTTCAGTCATTACCTCTCAAAAGACGTTTGATGCAACCAACAAGCAGATGTGAAAGAACAAAAATTATTACTTTATACAGAGAAATCCATGATCGCCAGGAATATACTTCATCAGACCCATTTCGTCTAAAAAACATTGTACATTCAGCAGTTACTACAAAACTTGAATAAAAGTACATTTTTATTTGTCTTTAAGTAGCAGTGAAGAGACGTTAGTGACTCGAATCGAAAGACACTGGTGTCGAGAGACATGAATCATAGATTCCTTTCCATACATGCATTACTAAAGAAAATGTAGTCATAATTGCATGGCTTCCAAATTATTGCCCAATGCATGACTGTCAGAAACTAAAGTCAAGATAATGTATCAGTCTAATCAGATATAAAAACGAATACGTCTAAATAAAACGTTAACTGAGGTGGTTGTACATCAAACGATAAGATGTTGTGAAGATACGTAAAGGTGAACGATCGATTGACGCATGAATAAATGCTATAAATTAACGTGAAGAGACACGAATGATACAAAGGGATTCATAAATCGCTTACAGCCAGTAAATTGATGTGAATAGTGTAATTTAGTTGACAATAAACTCTCGTAAAGAGACTTAAGATCTCTATTTCGACAGACAAACGAATGATGGTCATATGTTTCTTTAATGATACAGTAAACACTCTCATAGGTTTGGTATTACTGACTTTTCAAACATTTGCTCTCAAATGTGACGTTTTGGGCAAAAAATAGGAAGATGTGAAAGGACAATTTTTTTTACTTTATTCAGACAAATGGGAAGATCGCCAGGAATTGATTTCAACAGATCCAATTCGTCTAATAAACATTGTACATTCACCAGCTTATACAAAACGTGAATAAACGTACATGTTTATCTGGCTTTAATTAGCAGTGAAGAGACGTGGGTGATTCCGATCTAATGACGCATGCATGCATTAGAGAAATCCCCGGCAAGAGATACGCATCATATTCTTCTTTACATCAATTCATTACTAAACAAAATGTAGTCCTACGTGCATAGTTTCTTAACTACAGACCAATGCATGACTGCCAGAAACTGAAGTCAAGATTCTCGATCAGTCTAATCAGTTATATAAATGAATACGTCTAAATAAAACGTTGACTAAGGTGGATGTCTAACAACAGATAAGAGGTTCTGAAGATATATCAAGATAACCGATCGAATGACGCATTCATATATGCCACAAATTAACGTCAAGAGACACGATTAATACAAAGGGATTCATAGATAGACTAGAGCCAGTAAATCATTCTCAAACGTGCAATTTAGTTGTCAATAAACTCTTGTGAAGAGACTTAAGATGTCTACTTCGACATACAAATGGATGATGATGATAAGTTTCTCGCATGATACACTAAACACTCATAGTTTTGGTATTATCGACGCTGGAATTATTAGCTCTCACATGATGTTTTGAGCAACCAATTAAAAAAGAAAAATTTGTTACATTTTACGCACAAATGCTTGATCACCAGGATTTGGCTTTATAAGACCTAATTCGTCTAACAAACATTGTACATTCACCAGCTTCTTCAAAACGAGACAAATATCTGTCTTTAAGTAGCATTGAAGAGACGTAAGTGATACATATCTAATGACTCTAGCATGCTTCCGAGAAATCCGTGTCTAGAGACACGAATCATAACTACTTTCCATAAATACATTTGTATGCAAAATGTACTCCTAAGTGCATGGGTTATTAACTACTGACCAATTGAGGACTGCCAGAAGTTGACATAAAGAGACTGGATCAGGCCAATCAGTTCTATGAATGAATCCATCACAATAAAACGTTGATAGAGATGGATGTTTATCGACCGATAAGAAGTTCTGAAGATACATAGAGGTAACAATTTGATTGACGCATGCATAAATGAAATAAATTAACGTAAAATGACACGTATTATACAATGTGATTCATACATCGATTAGAGCCAGTAAATCATTATCTAAGTGCAATTTAGTTGTCACTAAACTCTTGTGAAGAGATTTAAGATGTCTACATCGACAGAACAATGAATGTTGATCATAAGTTTCTTTCTTGATATACTAAACAATCTCAAAGTTTTGGTATTACTGAAGTTTCAATCAATACCTCTCAAATGACGTTTTGTGCAACCAATAAGCAGATGTGAAAGAACAAGAATTTTTACTTGATACAGACAAAGTCATGGTCGCCAGGAATTGTTTTCATCATACCTATTTCGTCCACAAAACATTGTACATTCACAAGTTTCTACAAACCGTGAATAAAAGTACATGTTTATCTGTATTTAAGTAGCAGTGAATAGACTTAGGTGATTCGTACCTAATGACACTTCCATGGATTAAAGAAATCCGTTTCAAGATACACGAATCATATAATCCTTTCCATAAATGCATTACTAAACAAAATGTAGTCATAATTGCATGGCTTCTTAACAACTGTCCAAAAATGGATTGCCAGAAATTGAAGGCAAGAGAATCAATCAGTCTAATCAGTTATATAAATCAATACCTCTAGAAAAAAGTTCACAGAGGTTGATGTTCATCAACCGCTAAGAAGTTGTGAAGAGATATAAAGGTAACCGTTCGAAGTTCGCACTCATAATAGCCATAAATTAACGTGAAGAGACACGAATGATACAAATAGATTCATCAATCGATTAGAGAAAGTAAATCATTCTCAAACGTGCAATTTAGTTGTCAATAAATTCTTGTGAAGAGACTTAAGATGTCTACTTCGACAAACAAATTAATGATTATCATAGGTTTCTTTCATGATAAATTAAACACTCTCACAATTTGGGTATTACCGACGCTGCAATCTGTACCTCTCAAATGACGTTTTGAACAACCAATAGTCAGATGTGAAAAGGAAAAATTGTTACTTGGTACGAAGAAATGTTTGATCGCCAGGATTTGTTTTCATCAGACCCATTTCGTATAATGAACATTGTACATTCACAAGTTTCTAGAATACGTGAATAAAAGTACATGTTTATCTGTCTTGAAGTAGCAGTGAAGAGACGTAAGTGATACATATCTAATGACTCATTCATGCTTCCAAGAAATCAGTGTCAAGAGACACGAATCATATGACACTTTCCATAAATGCATTAGTAAACAAAATGTAGTCCTAAGTGTATGGGTTCCTAACTACTGACCTATGCAGGACTGCTAGAAATGAAGAAGAGACATAAGATGTCTACATCGACATACAAATGAATGATGGTCATAAGATTCTTTTATGATACACTAATCACTCATAGTTTTGTTATTCCTGACGTTTCTATCATTAGCTCTCAAATGACGTTTTAAGCAACAAATAGGAAGATGTGAAGGGACAAAATTTTTTACTTTATACAGACAAATTCATGACCGCCATTAACTGTTTTCAAAACTGATTTTGTCTAATAAACATTGTACATTCACCACTTTCTGCAAAACGTGCATAAAAGTACATGTTTTTTTTGTCTCAATGTAGCAGTGAATAGACGTTATGGATTTATATATAATGACACATGCAGACTTCTAAGAATTCCATGTCAAGAGACACGAATCATATAATACATTTCATTAATGTATTAGCAAGCTAAATGTAGTCCTAAGTGCATGGGTTCTTAACTACGGACCAAAGCATGACTGCCAGAAATTGAAGTCAAGAGACTCCATCAGGAAAATCAGTTCTACAAATGAATACGTCTAAAGAAAACGTTGACAGAGGTGGATGTGGATTACTAAAGCATTTATGGAAAGTATTCAATACTTCGTGTCTATTGACACGGATTTCTGGCAACCATTACATGCGTCAGTAAACGTGAATCACTTACTTCTCTTCACTGGTAATAAAAAACGAATAAATAAGTACTTATCTTTTTTTGTTGAATGGTGTGCATGCACGATGCCCTTTGGACGGAATGAGACTGTTGAAGATAATTCCTGGATTACCGTACATTTATGCGACTAAAGTAAGATTTAATTCCTTTTAACATTTGCCTTATGGGTGCTAAAAATATCATTTGAGAGAAAATAAATGAAACGTTAGTAATTTTTAAACTATATGAGTGTTTGTTGTATCATGTAAGAAACGTATGACCGTCATTCATTTGTTAGTCGTATTAGACATATTAAGTCTGTTCACAAGGGTTTATTAACAACTAAACTGCACGTTTGCGAATAATTTACTGTCTCTAATCCATTCATGAATCACTTGTTATAATTCGTGTATATTCACGTCAATTTGTGACATTTAATCATGCGTCAATCGAAATGTTCTTATCGCTAGTTAACCGACCACTTTTGTGAACATTTTCCTGAGACGTATGCATTAATTAAACTGAATGGACTGTCAGAGTCTATTGACTTCGTTTTATGTCAGTCATGCATTTGTCAGTAGTTGGG
>JAQISU010000351.1:1662500-1762500 GCA_029339505.1 Unio delphinus | reverse complement strand
GCCAAATTCATGCTGGAGACGGTGACGTAATATATCATGGTCTATTGTATCAAATGGTGCAGAAAAATGAAGGATGGTGAGGACCGCAATCTTTTCAATATCCAAATCAGATATAATGTCTTTAAATACTTTCAGAAGAGTAGTTTCAGTACTGTGGCAAGGGCTATATGCAGATTATACATTGCTAAAATGACCGGTTGAATTCAAATGAGATATAAGCTGGGTTAGAACAAATTTTTTCTAAGATTTGTATACAAGCGCGGGATTAAAAACTGGGCGACAGTTCTTTAAATCGTTATGGTCAAGTGCTGGCTTCTTCTGCAGTGGCTTTACTATGGCACTTTTGAAAAAGGAGTTGAATTCCACCGATGAGAGAGCGATTAGCATCAGTTAGTTAAGGCAGTATTGGGTGTAATTGCTTCCTTATATTCCTTAGTTACACGTGGTGTTTGGTGTTTTTTACTGGTATGTGACATCTAGAGAGAGAGAGAGAGCTAGTGAGAGAAAGAGACAGACAGACAGACAGACAGACAGACAGACAGACAGACAGACAGACAGACAGAGATACAAAGACAGAGAGAGAGACAGAGACAGAGACAAATACAGAGACAGACAGACAGTCAGAGACAGAGACGGAGAGAGACAGAGACACAGAGAGAGGGGGATACCAAGACACAGATATAGAGGGATACGGAGACAGAGAGAGAAGTAGCTGGTTCTTGCTGATTAATTAAAAATTAAGATATTTGCTTTTTACTATTTTCAATTCTTATGTTTGGTATTGATCGATTATTATGATGCCTTACCAACTGGTGAGGTGAAAGACAGATAAAAGGACTGACAATATTTTTTGTGAATTATTTTAATCTACTTAGTTACACACGTAGATTTAACAAGAAAGTTACAAATTCGGATACTAAAGAGAATAAATTATAAAAATGTTAGCCTATTAGCTTATTTTATCGGTCAGCTGTTCAACAAAACGGTTTAATTATGTGGACCATTTGCCACTTCTAACTTGCAACCTGTGCGTTGCAACAATGAACACTGAGATGTGACATATGAATAATCCTTTCAACATTATTTTACTTACAATCAATTTGCTGATTGGTGAACGCAGCAAACATATCCTTTTGAAAGAACGTCGTTTTAATTCCTTCATTTTAATGGTTTGTTTATATTCACCAATGAATGATTGTCAGCAATTGGCGTCAAGAGACACATACCATGCTATGAATTTTACAATGCATCATTGTCAATAGAGTGTTCTCGAAAATGTATAATCAACTCATATTGAGAAGTTGTGAAGTGATAAATGTTTAGTTGCTGCTAACAAATTCAAGATGACCAAAGCACGATTGATTCAATCTGTTTGATGTTTAACTGCCATTAATTATATGTCAAGAGATATAAAGTGTTATTTTAATTGACAAATACATGATTGTTAGAAAATGCCGTAATGTTCCACATACCATCTAATAAATGTTATAAATACAAAACAGTTAATATAACATTCATGAAAGTGCACATACAAATGGTTTAAAACAGTAGTGAAACGACTGATTTGATTTCCCTCTACCGAGTAATATAGTATTGCTAGAAGTGTCGTGTAAAGACAAGACCCATCGAATGTGTTTTACTAATGTTTAAGTGTCTATATAAATTATCGAAATTCCAAGTTTAAGTGCTATTAAGTCTAGTTGTGAAGATATATGATTGGTTTATTTCTACTGAAAACTGCATGATTGCCTGAAAATGTAGGCAAAAGTCTCGATCTATCCACTGTGTTTCTTGACTGCACCATTGTCAACATTAAGATTGTAAAAAGTTCACATATATATATATATATATATATATATATATATATATATATATATATATATATATATATATAGATATATATATATATATGATTAAGTAGCATTATAGAGAAGAGATATGAATGATTCCTTTGTAATGACAGAGGACAGACATTCGAGACAATTCACTCGAAGTGCCCAATGTGTTACATAAATTCATACGTATCAATAAATATCTCTACAATTTCCAATTTGAAATGACATTAACTAGTTGGGAGGAGATATAATGCGCATTGTATTTTGAAAAAAATGCGTGTTTTCCAGAAATTGGTGTAAAGATAAAATACAAATCAATTTTGTTTCATAAGTGCTTAAGTGTCAGCTTGTTGTATGGAAAAGTGACTTTGTAATGTCATGAATTAGTCGTGGAAAGATATAAGAGTTCTAACGCCTTTTGTTTGTTATTATGTACTTGCCGGCTTGTTGAACAATATATTCGCTAAAAAATGGTTCATTTGATGATCTGGAAACAATACTATCCAAATATAGAATTGGTAGCTATAGTGAAGATATGTCTAATGGAATGCAAGTTGTCGAGTCGCAAAGTTCACATCATGAAAAGAAAGAAAGTAGATGCACCACAAACGTATGTTTTATATAAAATTAGTTTGAAGATAAGGACATAAAAATTAAGAAGAATATGTGATACAGATCACCGGTGGTGGATTAGTATTTGTACACGATTAATACATTAACCATCGCATGCCCATGTGGTACACAAACAAAATGCAGTAAGCATGTATTTAATCATAAATATTATGTGATTCCGCGCTCTCAGCAATATGTGACATATGTCAGCCTGCAATATTTTCTTCAAATCGATGTGCCTAAATAATATCCCTGTGTAGGGTATGCATGATTGAGGCTCTCTTTGCATCCTGAATATTTAACTTTGACTTTGACAGTCCTGGAAAGCCAAACAAGTCATAACTCCTAGGTTCTATTCATGTTTTCAACCTAATACAGTCAGTTGGCAAACTTACCTTTAAACTTGATCACATTTTAGACAAGATTCTTCATAGACTTGATAACATTCTACGCTCCACACTTCTATCCCACGAACTTGCATCATATTATTATATGCCGATACGTAATCATCCAATTTTAGTTGCTACTAAGAGAAACCTCCGTTTTATTTACTGAACCAATCTAATGCATGACATCCATTACAACTAACAACATTTGTTACCTCCTATAGCAGAAAAACTCGATAAATGTCTGCGTACATTGCTTGCAAAACATGTCCCAGCTACCAAGTGCAGAGTTCTCAATTAACACAAAAGTGTTCTCCGTGGTATAACAGTGTTTGGGACGAGCTTCGCACTGCTAAACAAGACGGCCGTTTAGCTTAGGAGATTTGGCTTTCCACCAGACTCACTATTCATAAGCAAAGATATAAGTCCGCTAAGAAGAACGTCACAAACGTAGTCAATGCAGTGAAAGCAGTGAACTAAAGTCCTAAGATTACGAAAAGAGCTCATCAAGATGACTAATAAGCTAATGTCAAAGGAACAAACGTGCACCACTAACAACAACTTTCCAGTCGACATTCGGAACTGTTTGTAAATGTCTTTCCTTACAGTTTACAAACCATTAGAGATAATCTTGACAACACAATTTCATTTGACTAGCCGAATAGTAGACGTTACCCACCTGCATATTATTATTATCTCCACATCAATACTGCTTCCTAGTGTATAGTTCCCTCTTCCCAAATATAAATAAACTATGTAATAGCCAACACAAAGTTGCATCTTAGATCATTTACATCGAGCTTTTGTGAGAATGACAAAATATAAACCAAAACTTCAACAATATTAGCTGCATTTTGTTTGCACTGTTACTTCGTAAGCATGTCCGCACATGTGTGGTGCACATACCAAATCATTGATCTAAGTTCAATAAGGCGAACTCAAAGGGTATAAAATTACTCCATTTTGTCCATTGTTTTGTTGATAATGATGTAGTTATGAACTACATCTCTGCATGGGTAACTCGACAGCCTTCAACTGGCTAGTGACACCGAAGGGCACACTAACACAACGATAATGTTACATTATAAATATGGGAAGGAATGAAAAAGACTTTCAGAAAAAACGATATGTTATCTGAATTTACCATCGTAACAAGATACACGGGTATACATTTGGATTTACAACATAACATTTTTTATGGTGATACAAATACAAGGCTTAAAGACAAATGTCTTGAATGGTTAATTAGTCATAAGTAATATGTGAGTGTAAATTATGCAAATATTAGATCAATTAACATGAAAAGCACATATTTAATAACAATAATGCCAATAAATGACCTTACACAGTTCAAGGACAAGGAATTAATACTTACAGCGATTTCACAAGGAAATAAATTATGTGTTTTGCTTACATAGTATCAACTGTAGTATTTTACTCAAATAGTGAAATGTATTCACTCAAATAGTGAACTTATGTAAACAAACGGGCCATATATACAAATTATCTTTATATTCCCAAACACATACTGAGCTGTACAAACCTCACAAATTAGCCCACGGCTAAACAATTATATATATGGTGTCACACACTTCGTCACCAACACACTCGTTTACCAACCACAATCATCAATCAAGCCGTACGTACTCCAGGTTGGTCACTCAAGCAATTTGCAAAGACCAATTTCAGTCACCATCGCCCGATAACCTGATAATATTACTACGATAAGTCCGATCCTTCGGGTCTGCTATACAGCTATACAGCTGATCACTTCGGTCACTCTGGTGAGCTCTACGCACTGCACTGATCACTCTGGTCAGCTCAATAGCTGACCGTCCAGCCACCTCTATACACTGATCATTGTCGTCAGCTGAACATACATTTAACACCGTGTATTTTGTCTGGCACGGGTATATACGTTAAAACGTAATAAAGTTACATACGGTAAGCTATACAAATTATATTATCGGCACAATAATTAGAAAGCAATACACAAGTTCAAAAGTGAACCGAATATTGCCGACAACAATCATATGGTACTAAACGTTTCTTAGAAAGCTAACATTATATTGCTAACATAAGTATCTTGCTAATAAAATGCCAATATGGTAATTTTCTTCAAACAACAATAAACATCCCTCTCTTTTTCTTTATGTTTCTTTATTTCTCTCTTTCTCCATCTCTCTCTCTCTCTCTTTCTCCATCTCTCTCTCTCTCTCTCTCTCTCTCTCTCTCTCTCTCTCTCTCTCTCTCTCGATTGTTCTGTCAGCATTTGTTGTTTACCAGATTTTCTTTATTTAATACTGTTTCTGCTTCCCAGCTGACTTGTCTGCCCAAACATCCAGCTTTCAACACACACCGTCTCTGTGCAACTCAATGTTACTATGTGTGTGTCTCTCATTTTATATGTCTGTCTCTCTCGCTCTCTTTCTTCCACTCTCTATCCCTCTCTGTCTCTCTTATTCTTATCATATCAGTGTATATGTTTAACCACATTATAGCTGTCTCTACTTCACCTTAGATCGGTCTGTCAGACTATTAGGCAATTTGTCTACACACGACACTCTCTCTCTCTGTACAACGCTATGTCTCTTTGTATATATCTGTATCCCGCTCTCTTTTTACTCTGCGCAGCCGATCGGTATCTACTTTGTTTGTCGCCTTGATGAATGGAAGTATAAATATTACACTGAGCCACATAAATGGAAAAGGGAAAAAGTTCTTGATGTACAATACAATCAATGGCAACGTCGCTAGTAACATACATTAAAACAGAATACTGCCATAACAACGGTATGCTGATCCAGATATGTTAAGTACTTTTGATTGCTTCAACGTTCCGTTTAATTTAAAGAAATACAGATTACCATACCGTTTAAGCTGCAAGAATGTCTGATCGTTCAGTGTTGAAAAACAGTGTGGTCTTCTCAAAACTGATTAATGACAGAACATTGTATAAGTTTGAGATATTCTTGTTGACCCTTTTGCATTTATCAAATACTTTACATCATCGTGTCAAAAGGAAGGTATGTTCTGGTAATCATCCGAGTAAGAATGTATGTCTTTGCATCTCTTTTAATTTAACTGTTACATTTCACTCATTCGTACACATGTCTAAATGTATCGACACATGTTATCTGCATTTCACTGTTCAATGTCGTTTTAGAGATATCAGTAAGAATGCAACATGATGGGTCGTTATATTTTGTAAGGTAAATTCAAACTCACAAATTGCAAATAGTTTACGAAACCTAAATTGCCAAAAACCGATTCAATGCAGTACAAAGTTTATAGTATATAGACTAAGGATAGCATAAGCTATCAGATTGCTTCGCCAGATGAAACCGTCTCATTTAAAATATATATTTTATTCATCTAGCCACCCCACATAAGCACACGTCATAATAACCTACATAAGCGAAAGCGCCAGGAAGGAGTAAATGAACTACATCGTAATCGGTAGACTATTGCACCGATAAGTCGACTCTTAAGGAAGTTTAAACAAGGAATAACCGGTATATATTTCTCGCCGTTGTTCGATTATACAATGTTCACTAAATACATTTCAGTAATTACATGTGAACTTCTCAAACTTTTAGTTTGATGAATTAGAATTTAAACAAATTAAAGTATGGCAAAATCTCCCTGGAAACATTTTTTGGAGAATTACGTCATAATGTGTTCATCCTGGGAAATCATCTAAATGTGTATCTACTTTGAAACATTTGGCGGAAGCTGAATGCATTTAGTAGAAAGATACTAACTGTAATTACATTAAAACGACTTTATATGCGTACAATCTAAACTGATGGTTGGTTAGCACTGAAATGTAGTGTTATTTGATAGTTGTTCATCAGGAAATGTGATATATACGTCGATTTCAATATAATCGAGAGATCTACAAAAGCTACCAAAAATTATTCCTTTCAAATTAACGTAAAGAGATACGAAGGACACAAGGTGATGCATGGATGGATAAGCGTGAGAAAAATGTTCTCAAAAGTACATTTAAGTTGTCAATGCATGTTTGTAAATAGAAACAAGATGTACTTTTCTAAAGATCAATGCATGATTGCCAGAAATTTAGCCTTAAGAGACACAAAATGTACAAAGTAATCCATAAATGCTAAAGTGTTATATAGTAGATTGCAAAAGTAACAATTCAGCAGTCAGAAAGCAAATATGAAAGGAAAGATGTCCCTTTCTGCTGACAAATTCTGATTGCTAGAAATTGTTGTTGTCATGATACACGAAACACATACAATCTTTATTAAGTATTAATGTGTCAAATATTAATATTTGAAAAGTAAATTTTTAAGTCATTAATCAGATATGAAAATACATAATATGTGATTTCCTGGCCAGTTTTCTATCATTAATATCTGTGTTTTGTGATGCTTAATTTGGTATCCGGATGCTTTTCCAAAACTTTCAAATTATTTCGCCAGATGCTTAAAAGAACCTGTATCTTTAATAAATGCTATACAATCATCGGCGTGCTATAGCATTTTAATTTCTTGCCTTAAGTTGGGTATTGTAATCCCTCTACGTTCTGGGTCTTTTTGATTTTATTATTGATCCAAGCCTTACTTTGTACTTTATTAGCTAATTTTCGGCTCATTATCTTGTATACAAAATTGAGTAGGGTGGTGAGTCTCCAAGCTTTTAGATATTTCCTTCCCTGTTTAACACGTACTTGTTTAAACGCTTACAGGGCCACAGGCGGATTCACTGATGTTGCGAAAACTAGAGCCTCTCACAGAGTCATCCCTTTAAATAAAAATGTACAAGTCATTCCTGTAAGGGTCACTCTACATCGCGTGATTACCTTTTGCTATATATAATTATCATCAAGCACCAACCTAGTACCAAACCAAATTAGATAATATTGTCCATTGACTTACCGCGTCTTTTGTTATACTCGTGGATTGGTAAGCACATCTTATGAGGATCAAGTCAGAGGAACGGCATAGACCACACAGTATAGGATTTCACTTCTAGATATGATCTGTCTCTATAAGATACTAAATTACCGACATATTTACACCCAGGAATGGATACATACACGTGTATAGATTTAAGAATTTGATCTCATTTGCTGCTGTTGAACTATGAATGGATGGTCGCCGATGACCTTCAGAGCAGTGGTCAATTTCTATTCAACCTTGACAATATCAACTAATGACTCAGTTCCACAATGGAATATAAAGAAGGCCGAATGGGATACGTGTCAAACTCGCTGCCAAACTATACTAAATTAGGATACAGTAGGCAACACTGTTTATCCTATACAGCATTATACTTCAATTCTAACCGCTATTGCAGACGAATATATTCTAACGTTCTCACCAAACAGTACAAAAACCCAAAAACCTTGAGTAACAAAGGAGGGTAAAGAAGCCATTAGACAACGTCGTGAAACATTATCAAAATTCAACAAAATCCAACAATTGTCAAACGAACGACATTTTAAGCAAATTACCCGGGCTAATGTCGCCTCGCAATCAACGAATGCAAACGTGCATTATGGAAGAGATTAATATCTTCTTTAAACTCTCGTTACTCCATTAAAAAGGTTTGAGACACCATTTCAAACATAAATGTAATGAGAAAATCAATTCTCTTCAACACCTGAACACAAACAATAACAAGTTTACTTCGAGATGTGACATAGCAACCCATCCATCGGACAGTTTCTTTAATAAAACACCTCATCATCTAATTATTCAGAAGCCTTCCAACGATTAAACAAATCAGAATGAAATATCACGTTTAGAATTCACATTAAACATTCTGAATGCAATAATCAGCGTTTTTACTATTGAAAATAGGGAAGCTTTGGACAAAGCCCATGATACATCCCATGGACCTGATGCTAAATATTACCAGTTCTTGAAACACCTTCACGAATCATCACTAACATCTCTTCTGAAACTCTGTAATGATTTATAGATTGCTGGTAATGTACCTAAGAGTTGAAATGAAGCAACGGTAATACTAATTCCCAAACCATATAATGATAAACTCCTCACCGACTTTAGAAACTACGCTATAATTGATACCGATTTATCAAAGGATGATGACATATTAATTTCTAATAGCTCAAATAAATTGTATTGTTTATTTGTCAAGCAGTAGTTGACATCTGAATGTCGTTTCTGTAGTTGCTAAACCTATGTCGATAAGCCGATGTTTCCAACTAATTTTCCTGCATGATCCTTAATCACATATCCCACGATTTATGTTACAAACAAAGAAAGGTATATTTCACGTGCTTTCCCAATAAGTACACTCGTAAATAATTAAATCAAACACTATTTGGATCATATCAAATTTGTATCGATTGTCTCAAACTGAGTTAATATTGATTTAGTCCAGTTTATACAAATGAGGGATCCTAAGCGCAAATTTCTGATAACATTAAAATTTGAACGTTACCTAAAAGAGAAAAGTGTTTCTTGTCTGCCAGTTCATTGTAGTAAATCCAAATTACATTTTCAGTTTTTGTTCCATCTCTCTGCACATATATTTCCTCCATTATTTATCTATGTGTCTTTTCATTTCCATTTGCGTCTTCACTTGCATCTATTCTTCATTTTTTTTGGTTCCCCATCATTTCTACCTCAAACCGAAGATTTCTACAATGTAGTTGCTTTTAGTGTTGTTAATGCATCTCATTTGATTTCCGCTCCGACACATAAAGCAAACGTAATGATCAAATCAAATCCAAAGCACTTATGTCCCAGAAGAACTTCTTTCCACCAATTTTTTTATTATTTCTGTCTTCGTTAAGCATGCATTGGCTTTTGACATATTGTATCATCTGTCAAGCTCAAATAGCTCATTGCCTTTCAACTAGTCTAACCCATGGGTAGTATTTAGAAATAAAGCTCTCAAGTTTAGACGATGTTACGAAAGATTGCTGGTTTCACTAACAATACATCGCATAATTAACGGGAAGAAGGCGAATAAAAAACCAAGTGAATTTTCATCTCCAAAGCAATTTTAATTATCTGAAATAATTTTCATAAATCACTACCCATGACGAGCCTCAAATTTTATTTTACGAGTGTATGTTCTTAAAATAGTAAATTAACACAAATAAATTCGTTTTGTTAAATTTTGCAAATAATGCATTTTCCCTTCAAATGAAAATTAGAATGTAAAAAGAACTCAGTATAGTGACAATTAAAATCCAGATAGTCCGAAGGGGTGCAATACAACTCGAAATAATATATTGTTCAATGAATACGAATGGTGTTTTAAATATAGTGTAATATTGATTATACTTATTTAGCAGTAGCCTGGAATGTGGCGATGTTTCAAAAGTATTGAAATATTATAACCAAAACATTCCATGAATTAGATTTCAAAATTTGTAACTTTGTATCTTGTTGATTTAATAAATAATATAAATCAAATGCGTCTCTAAATATTAATGTGCACAAACAAAATTGATTCCATTAAGAAAATATTCAGATATACATTGAGTAGAACTTTACGTTTTCCTTTAAAGAGAACTAAAACGAAAAGGCTAGAAAAGAACTCCCTTGAAAGTTGTAGGCGTGTTACTTTACTGTCAGTTATCTACTAAACCATTGAGACAATTATTCATGAACGTTTGGTAACTTGGCTCAAAGATACTAATTCTACTATATAAAGTTGACAGCAACATGGTTACCAAAAAGGTAAAGGCTGCATAACATCGAGTTTGGTGCTGTTGCAATCAGTACAAAATGATGTAAACATGGGATCACGGGTTGTATCTGCTTTACTTGATACAAAAATGCATTTTATACCGTGTAGCACAAAGGACTGCTTTCTAAGTTAGTCATGCAAAAGACTGCTTTCTAAGTTATTCATGTTGGACTTATGGTAACTCCCTCTCTTATATTTTTGAAGATATATACAAATTGAAATATTACATTTCTTGTCAATGGGCAATTTTCTGATTGGTTATCAATTGGCCAAGCAGCGAGACAAGTGAGTGTTTTGTGATTCTTGATGTACACACTATTTTTTAAATGAATCGCCGCTACAGATAGCAAACAGTGAATTTGCAGCAAAGATTTGATTCTTAGCTGTGGGAAATCCAACTCTAGCTGATGATCTTTCACTTTTGGCTATATATCAAACCAATCTACAAAAACGTTTAGATATAGCATACGACTACAGTTACAGGTGGCAATTCAAAACTAGTGTCATTAAGTAATACATTATAATTTAAAGTCCCCAGTACAATAATTATATCATTATGAAATGGTATATTGGTCCGCAATGTTTGCCGGTTACTGATTTGGCTACACACCTGGGTCACCGGATTAACTCAATGCTGACGTCGCATGACGCAATACTCGATGCAAGCAAGGAAGGATACAAATCTTTTCACGTTCTGTTTTGTATTGGCATTTAACCGAACGGTTTACATCCTTTGGTTGCTGTAAATGTAATTAAAAAGGTAATGTTCCCTTAAATATTTTATGGGAGTGAATTATGGTGTAAAATTTGAAAAAGTGACCTCACTTTATTGGATAAAATTCTTTACATTTCTGCTTAATTTCCATGTTATAACTCAAAAAGCTTTAAATATTATGCTTTATTTTACAACACGTGCAGCGTTTCTTTTTGTTTCCTTTACTTATTTAAAGACACAATTGTAATACATCAGTGTTTCCAATATGGGATGATTTCATTCTGCTACATCATCCAAGCAGTTTCATTTCCATCTTCAACTATGTTAAATAACCCGACAAGATAAAGACATTTACTCCCATTAATTTACGATTTTAATGTCAATATTAGTTGTTGGTCAAAAGTCTGGCCTAATCTGTTAAATTTCCAATATATCAGTATTCAAATAGAGCGCAATATATTTGAAAAGAGAAAGCGCCAAAGTCAATACAATTATCGCAAGCAGTTAAATTCTCAAGCTAAACTTCACTGGCACAAAACTTCTCATCTAAATTATATTTAAACAACTAACTGGCGATATTGATTTATTATTAATGACAAATCATTTTGAATTTTAGCGCAATGGACCGACCAATTATTTAATGTAAACGAAGTTCGTCTAATTTTCCAGAACATCCATTCAACATGATGGAAAGATGTATTTTTAAAATCTGTCATTGAGACACGATCCGATTGATTGTGCTTTCTACACAATTATTTTTCATATATCCATATGTCTCTGATTGATAAAATCATTTTGTCTGTCGCTAATGATAAAAATGATATTGATCGTGACTGTATTAGCAACAGACGACACAACAATCTTACACACTTTAGTTAAGTACATAAATTGCATAGATAGATAGATAGATAGATAAATAGATAGATAGATAGATAGATAGATAGATAGATAGATAGATAGATAGATAGATAGATAGATAGATAGATAGATAGATAGATAGATAGATAGATAGATAGATAGATAGATAGATAGATAGATAGATAGATAGATAGATAGATAGATAGGTAGGTAGGCAGGTATGAATGTATGTATGTATGTATGTATGTATGTATGTATGTATGTATGTATGTATGTATGTATGTATGTATGTATGTATGTATGTATGTATGTATGCATGTATGCATGTATGTATGTATGTAAGTATGTATGTATGTATGTATGTACTGACTCACTGACTTTAATTCAAAGAAATAATTCAAATACATATGCAAACACATGTACACACACAGATATATATATATACATCTACACACATACACATACATACATATATATACACACACAAACCATTATATACACATACACATATACACACATCTATGAGTTTGTCAATAGAAACGAACTGATTACATCATTTCAAAAAATCAAATACTGTAACACATGCACTTTTAACAACTATTTGTTTACTAATTAATTTGCGGAAAGTGTTCTATACTCCGCGTCTCTTGACACTGATTTCGTGCAATCATGAATGTGTTAGTAGAAATAAATCCCCTATGTCTATTCACTGCTACTTAAAGACAGAAAAACATGTAGATGTATTCACGTTTTTAAGAAACATTTGAATGTAACCTAATTATTGGACATGATGGATCTTTCGAAGACAATTCCTGTCGACCATTGATTTGTACATTTCAACTAAAATTTTATCTTTTTTCATTTCTACCTACTGGTTTCTTTAAACGTCATTTGAGAGCTAATAAACGAAACGTTTGTTATTAAAAAACTATAAGAGTGGTTAGTGTATCGTGAAAGAAAATTATGACCATCAGTCATTTTTCAGTCAATTAATACATCTTAATTCTCTTAACAAGAGTGTATTGACAAGAAATTTGCACGTTTGAGAATGATGTACTAGGTCGAAACCTTTTACGAATCACATTGTATCATTCATGTCTCTTCACGACAATTTGTAGCATTGATGCATGCGTGAATCGAATGGTTCCTTTTATGTCTGTTCACAACTTCTTATCTATAGATAAACATCCACTTTTGTGGACGTTTTCCTTAGAAGTATGCAGTTATTAAACTGACAGTACTGTCCGAGTCTCTCGACCTCAATTTCTGCAAGTCATGCATATGTCAGTATATAGGAACCCGATATATGTATTAATAACTACATTATAACATATACACATGCAAATTTCTTAACGATTTGTTCCCATTTATGCATGTATAGAACTCATTCAATCTTTAGTTTCTCCTGAAGCCAAGTTGTAACGTTCATGAGCTTGTCAGTCGACTGGATCTGATGAAATCTCCTAAAACCAAGGGACTGGTACACATGCACATTCGAGAACATTTTGTTGACTAATTCATTTAAGGCTAGTATTATAAGCTTAATGTCTATTGACTAAGCGTTTTTTCGTCAGAAATATCTACCTGACGTCTCTTCAGAGCGACTTGAAAACGAAAAAAAATGTTGTGAATGTACAATGCATTTTAGACACAATGGATCTACTGAAGGCAATTCCTGGTTTACCATGTATTTGTCCAATTAAAGGTACATTTTATTAGTTTTCACATCTGCCTATTGGGTGCTCAAAACGTCTTTTGAGAGCTAATAAATGAAACGATATTAATTTTAAAATATATATGAGTGTTTGATGTATCATGTAATAAACGAATGATCATATTTCATTTGTTACTCAAATTAGACATCAAAAGTCTCTTCACAATGGTTTATAAACAACTAAATTGCACGTTTGAGAATAATGTACTGGCTCTGATCCATTTATAAATCACTTGTTATAATTCGTGTCTCTTCACGTTAGTTTGTGACATTTATGCATGCGTCAATCGAGAGGTTCCCTTTATGTCTCTTCATAACTTCTTATCGGTAGATAACCATAAACTATCGTGAACACTTTTCTGAGACGTAAGCATTTATTAAACTGAATGGACTGTCCGAGTCTCGTGACTTCGTTTTATGTCAGTCATGCATTTGTGAGTAGTTGACAACCCAACATTTGTATTCACATCAGCTTAATTGAAGTAAGACATGCGCATTTCTTAACGCTTTGCACCCATATTTGCTTTCATTGAAGTCATTTGATGATTCCGGGCTCTTGAAACCAAGGTATGGCATTTATGAGTTTGGCAATATCAACGAAGAAATGACTCTACTACTTTGGCTTTGGACAACTATTTGTTTACTAATGTATTTATAGAAAGTATTCAATACTTCGTGTCTCTTGACACGGATTTCTGGCAATCATGCATTTGTCCGTAGACATGAATTTCTTACGTCTCTACACCGCAACTTAAAAACGAATAAATATGAACATTTTTTATTTTTTGTGGAATCGTGTGAATGCTCGATGCCCTTTGGACGAAATGATACTTTTGAAGACAATTACTGGATTACCGTGCATTTATCGGATTAAAGTAACATTTGATTCCTTTTCACATTAGCCATATAGGTACTAAAAATGTCATTTGAAAGCTAATAAATGAAACGTTGGTAATTCCAAATGTACACGTGTGTTTGGTGTAACGTGAAAGAAACTGATAACCAATCTAAATTTATAAGACGTATTTGACAATATTAGTCTCTTCACAACACTTTATTCACAATTAAATTGCACATTTGAGAATGAATTGGTGTCTCTAATCCCTTTATTATTCACGTTGTATAATTCGAATCTCTTGATGTCAGTTTTTGGCATTTATGCATGCGTCAATTGAACAGTTCTCTTTAAGTCTCTTCACAACTTCTTGTCCTTAGATAAACATCACCCTTTTTGAACGTTATCCTGAGACGTATGTATTTATGAACCTTAACGGACTGTCCGAGTCTTATGACTTCAATTTTTGGCAGTCATGCATTTGTCGGTAGTTAGTAACCCAATATATGTATTCACAACTACTTTATTACAGTTACACATGTGCATTTTGTAAAGCTTTGCACAAATATTTGATATTATATTAGTCATTTGATGATTCCTGGCTGAGAAAGCCAATGTCTGGCACTCATGAGTTTGTCAATACAAACGAACTGATTACATCCTTTTAAAAAAAATTATGTAACACATGCACTTTTAACAACATTGTGTTTACTAATGCATTTGTAAAAAGTGTTCTATACTCCGCGTCTCCTGACACTGGTTACGTGCAATCATGAATGTGATAGTAGACATCAATCCCTTTCGTCTATTCCATGCTATTTAAAGACAGAAAAACATGTAGTTTTATTCACGTTTTGTAGAAACATTTGAAGGTACAATGATCATTTGACGTGATGGATCTGTTGAAGACAATTCCTGTCGACCATGCATTTGTCCCTTTAAACTAACATTTTTTTGTCACTTCTGCCTATTGGTTTCTTAAAACGTCATTTGAGAGCTAATAAATGAAACGTTTGCAATTCCAAAACTATATGAGTGGTTAGTGTATCGTGAAAGACAATTATGACCATTAGTAATGTTTCAGTCAATGTAGACATCTTAATTCTCTTCACAAGAGTGTATTGACAAGAAACTTGCACGTTTGAGAATGATGTACAAGGTCTAATCCTTTTACGAATCACATTGTATCATTCATGTCTCTTCACGACAATTTGTAGCATTGATGCATGCGTCAATCGAAAGGTTCCCTTTATGTCTGTTCACACCTTCTTATCAACAGATAAACATCCACTTGTGTCAACGTTTTCCTTAGAAGTATGCAGTTATTAAACTGACAGTACTGTCCGAGTCTCTTGACTTCAATTTCTTTAAGTCATGCATATGTCAGTATATAGGAACCCAATATATGTATTAACAACTACATTATAACATATACACATGCACATTTCTTAACGATTTGTTCCCATTTATGCATGCATAGAACTCTTTCAATCTTTAGTTTCTCCTGAAGCCAAGTTGTAACGTTCATGAGTTTGTCAGTCGACTGGATCTGATGAAATTTCCTAAAAAGAAGGGACTGGTACACATGCACATTCGAGAACATTTTGTTGAGTAATTCATTTAAGGCTAGTATTATAAGCTTAATGTCTATTGACTAAGCGAGTTTTCAGCAGAAATATTTCTCTTACGTCTCTTCAGAGCGACTTGAAATCGGAAAAAAAATGTACATTTCTTTACGTTATACGCAAAGTTGTGAATGTACAATGCCTTTTAGACACAATGGATCTATTGAAGGCAATTCCTGGTTTACCATGTATTTGTCCAATTAAAGGTACATTTTATTAGTTTTCACATCTGCCTTTTGGGTGCTCAAAACGTCTTTTGAGAGCTAATAAATGAAACGATAGTAATTTTAAAAATATATGAGTGTTTGATGTATCATGTAAGAAACGCATGATAATATTTCATTTGTTAGTCGAATTAGACATCAAAAGTCTCTTCACAATGGTTTATAAACAACTAAACTGCATGTTTGAGAATAATGTACTGGCTCTGATCCATTTATAAATCACTTGTTATAATTCGTGTCTCTTCACGTTAGTTTGTGACATTTATGCATGCGTCAATCGAAAGGTTCCCTTTATGTCTCTTCATAACTTTTATCGGTAGATAACCATCCACTTTCGTGAACACTTTTCTGAGACGTAAGCATTTGTTAAACTGAATGGACTGTCATAGTCTCGTGACTTCGTTTTATGTCAGTCATGCATTTGTCAGTAGTTGACAACCCAACATTTGTATTCACATCAGCTTAATTATTGTAAGACATGCGCATTTCTTAACGCTTTGCACCCATATTTGCTTTTATTGAAGTCATTTCATGATTCCGGGCTCTTGAATCCAAGGTATGGCATTTATGAGTTTGGCAATATCAACGAATAAATGACTCAACCACTTTGGCTTTGGACAACCATTAGTTTACTAATGTATGTATAGAAAGTAGTCAATACTTCGTGTCTCTTGACACGGATTTCTGACAATCATGCATGTGTCCGTAGACATGAATTTCTTACGTCTCTACACCGCAACTTAAAAACGAATAAATATGAACATTTTTTATTTTTTCTGGAATCGTGTGAATGCCCGATGCCCTTTGCACGAAATGATACGTTTGAAGACAATTCCTGGATTACCGTGCATTTATCGGATTAAAGTAACATTTGATTCCTTTTCACATCAGCCATATGGGTGCTAAATATGTCATTTGAGAGCTAATAAATAAAACGTTTGCAATTCCAAAACTATATGAGTGGTTAGTGTATCGTGAAAGAAAATTATGACCATTAGTAATTTTTCAGTCAATGTAGACATCTTAATTCTCTTCACAAGAGTGTGTTGACAAGAAACTTGCACGCTTGAGAATGATGTACTAGGTCTAATCCTTTTACGCATCACATTGTATCATTCATGTCTCTTCACGACAATTTGTAGCATTGATGCATGCGTCAATCGAAAGGTTCCCTTTATGTCTGTTCACACCTTCTTATCTACAGATAAACATCCACTTGTGTGGACGTTTTCCTTAGAAGTATGCAGTTATTAAACTGACTGTACTGTGCGTGTCTCTTGACTTCAATTTCTTTAATTCATGCATTATGTCAGTATATGGGAACCCAATATATGTATTAACAACTACATTATAACATATACACATGCACATTTCTTAACGATTTGTTCCCATTTATGCATGCATAGAACTCTTTCAATCTTTAGTTTCTCCTGAAGCCAAGTTGTAACGTTCATGAGTTTGTCAGTCGACTGGATCTGATGAAATTTCCTAAAAACAAGGGACTGGTACACATGCACATTCGAGAACATTTTGTTGACTAATTCATTTAAGGCTAGTATTATAAGCTTAATGTCTATTGACTAAGCGTGTTTTCATCAGAAATATTTCCCTTACGTCTCTTCAGAGCGACTTGAAAACGAAAAAAAATGTACATTTCTTTACGTTATACGCAAAGTTGTGAATGTACAATGCATTTTAGACACAATGGATCTATTGAAGGCAATTCCTGGTTTACCATGTATTTGTCCAATTAAAGGTACATTTTATTAGTTTTCACATCTGCCTATTGGGTGCTCAAAACGTCTTTTGAGAGCTAATAAATGAAACGATAGTAATTTTAAAAAATATATGAGTGTTTGATGTATCGTGTAAGAAACGCATGATTATATTTCATTTGTTAGTCGAATTAGACATCAAAAGTCTCTTCACAATGGTTTTTAAACAACTAAACTGCACGTTTGAGAATAATGTACTGGCTCTGATCCATTTATAAATCACTTGTTATAATTCGTGTCTCTTCACGTCAGTTTGTGACATTTATGCATGCGTCAATCGAAAGGTTCCCTTTATGTCTCTTCATAACTTTTATCGGTAGATAACCATCCACTTTCGTGAACACTTTTCTGAGACGTAAGCATTTATTAAACTGAATCTACTGTCAGAGTCTCGTGACTTCGTTTTATGTCAGTCATGCATTTGTCAGTAGTTGACAACCCAACATTTGTATTCACATCAGCTTAATTATTGTAAGTCATGCGCATTTCTTAACGCTTTGCACCCATATTTGCTTTTATTGAAGTCATTTGATGATTCCGGGCTCTTGAATCCAAGGTATGACATTTATGAGTTTGGCAATATCAACGAATAAATGACTCTACCACATTGGCTTTGTACAACCATTTGTTTACTAATGTATTTATAGAAAGTATTCAATACTTCGTGTCTCTTGACACGGATTTCTGGCAATCATGCATGTGTCCGTAGTCATGAATTTCTTACGTCTCTATACCGCAACTTAAAAACGAATAAATATGAACATTTTTTATCTTTTGTAGAATCGTGTGAATGCTCGATGCCCTTTGGACGAAATGATACTTTTGAAGACAATTCCTGGATTACCGTGCATTTATCGGATTAAAGTAACATTTGATTCCTTTTCACGTTAGCCATATGGGTGCAAAAAATGTCATTTGAAAGCTAATAAATGAAACGTTGGTAATTCCAAATGTACACGTATGTTTGGTGTAACGTGAAAGAAACTGATAACCAATCCAAATTTATAAGACGTATTTGACAATATTAGTCTCTTCACAACACTTTATTCACAATTATATTGCACATTTGAGAATGAATTGGTGTCTCTAATCCCTTTATTATTCACGTTGTATAATTCGAATCTCTTGATGTCAGTGTTTGTCATTTATGCATGCGTCAATTGAACAGTTCTCTTGAAGTCTCTTCACAACTTCTTGTCCTTAGATAAACATCAACCTTTTTGAACGTTATCCTGAGACATATGCATTTTTGAACCTTAATGGACTGTCCGAGTCTTATGACTTCAATTTTTTGCAGTCATGCATTTGTCGGTAGTTAGTAACCCAATATATGTATTCACAACTACTTTATTACAGTTACACATGCGCATTTTGTAAAGCTTTGCACAAATATTTGATATTATATTAGTCATTTGATGATTCCTGGCTGAGAAAGCCAATGTCTGGCACTCATGAGTTTGTCAATACAAACGAACTGATTACATCCTTTTAAAAAAAATTATGCAACCCATGCACTTTTAACAACATTGTGTCTACTAATGCATTTGCAAAAAGTGTTCTATACTCCGCGTCTTATGACACTGGTTACGTGCAATCATGAATGTGATAGTAGACATCAATCCCCTTCGTCTATTCCATGCTATTTAAAGACAGATAAACATGTAGTTTTATTTACGTTTTGTAGAAACATTTGAAGGTACAATGATCATTTGACGTGATGGATCTGTTAAAGACAATTCCTGTCGACCATGCATTTGTCCCTTTAAACTAACATTTTATTTTTTCCACTTCTGCCTATTGGTTTCTTAAAACGTCATTTGAAAGGTAATAAATGAAACGTTTGCAATTCCAAAACTATATGAGTGGTTAGTGTATCGTGAAAGAAAATTATGACCATTAGTAATTTTTCAGTCAATGTAGACATCTTAATTCTCTTCACAAGAGTGTATTGACAAGAAACTTGCACGTTTGAGAATGATGTACTAGGTCTAATCCTTTTACGAATCACATTGTATCATTCATGTCTCTTCACGACAATTTGTAGCATTGATGCATGCGTCAATCGAAAGGTTCCCTTTCATGTATGTTCACACCTTCTTATCTACAGATAAACATCCACTTGTGTGGACGTTTTCCTTAGAAGTATGCAGTTATTAAACTGACAGTAGTGTCCGAGTCTCTTGACTTCAATTTCTTTAAGTCATGCATATGTCAGTATATAGGAACCCAATATATGTATTAACAACTACATTATAACATATACACATGCACATTTCTTAACGATTTGTTCCCATTTATGCATGCATAGAACACTTTCAATCTTTAGCAATTGCAATCAGTACAAAATGATGTAAACATGGGATCACGGGTTGTATCTGCTTTACTTGATACAAAAATGCATTTTATACCGTGTGGCACAAAGGACTGCTTTCTAAGTTAGTCATGCAAAAGACTGCTTTCTAAGTTATTCATGTTGGACTTATGGTAACTCCCTCTCTGATATTTTTGAAGATATATACAAATTGAAATATTACATTTCTTGTCAATGGGCAATTTTCTGATTGGTTATCAATTGGCCAAGCAGCGAGACAAGTGAGTGTTTTGTGATTCTTGATGTACACACTATTTTTTAAATGAATTGCCGCTACAGATAGCAAACAGTGAATTTGCAGCAAGGATTTGATTCTTAGCTGTGGGAAATCCAACTCTAGCTGATGATCCTTCACTTTTGGCTATATATCAAACCAATCTACAAAAACGTTTAGATATAGCATACGACTACAGTTACAGGTGGCAATTCAAAACTAGTGTCATTAAGTAATACATTATAATTTAAAGTCCCCAGTACAATAATGATATCATTATGAAATGGTATATTGGTCCGCAATGTTTGCCGGTTACTGATTTGGCTACACACCTGGGTCACCGGATTAACTCAATGCTGACGTCGCATGACGCAATACTCGATGCAAGCAAGGAAGGATACAAATCTTTTCACGGTCTGTTTTGTATTGGCATTTAACCGAACGGTTTACATCCTTTGGTTGCTGTAAATGTAATTAAAAAGGTAATGTTCCCTTGAATACTTTATGGGAGTGAATTATGGTGTAAAACTTGAAAAAGTGACCTCATTTTATTGGATAAAACTCTTTACATTTCTGCTTAATTTCCATGTTATAACTCAGAGAGTTATAACTCATGTTATAACTCAAAAAGCTTTAAATATTATGCTTTATTTTACAACACGTACAGCGTTTCTTTTTGTTTCCTTTACTTATTTAAAGACACAATTGTAATACATCAGTGTTTCCAATATGGGATGATTTCATTCTGCTACATCATCCAAGCAGTTTCATTTCCATCTTCAACTATGTTAAATAACCCGACAAGATAAAGACATTTACTCCCATTAATTTACGATTTTAATGTCAATATTAGTTGTTGGTCAAAAGTCTGGCCTAATCTGTTAAATTTCCAATATATCAGTATTCAAATAGAGCGCAATATATTTGAAAAGAGAAAGCGCCAAAGTCAATACAATTATCGCAAGCAGTTAAATTCTCAAGCTAAACTTCACTGGCACAAAACTTCTCATCTAAATTATATTTTAACAACTAACTGGCGATATTGATTTATTATTAATGACAAATCATTTTGAATTTTAGCGCAATGGACCGACCAATTATTTAATGTAAACGAAGTTCGTCTAATTTTCCAGAACATCCATTCAACATGATGGAAAGATGTATTTTTAAAATCTGTCATTGAGACACGATCCGATTGATTGTGCTTTTTACACAATTATTTTTCATATATCCATATGTCTCTGATTGATCAAATCATTTTGTCTGTCGCTAATGATTAAAATGATATTGATCGTGACTGTATTAGCAACAGACGACACAACAATCTTACACACTTTAGTTAAGTACATAAATTGCATAGATAGATAGATAGATAGATAGATAGATAGATAGATAGATAGATAGATAGATAGATAGATAGATAGATAGATAGATAGATAGATAGATAGATATATAGATAGATATATATATATATATATATATAGATAGGTAGGTAGGCAGGTATGTATGTATGTATGTATGTATGTATGTATGTATGTATGTATGTATGTATGTATGTATGTATGTATGTATGTATGTATGTAAGTATGTATGTATGTATGTATGTATGTACTGACTCACTGACTTTAATTCAAATAAATAATTCAAATACATATGCAAACACATGTACACACATATATATATATATATATATATATAAACATCTACACACATACACATACATACATATATATACACACACAAACCATTATATACACATACACATATACACACACATCTATGAGTTTGTCAATAGAAACGAACTGATTACATCATTTCAAAAAATCAAATACTGTAACACATGCACTTTTAACAACTATTTGTTTACTAATTAATTTGCGGAAAGTGTTCTATACTCCGCGTCTCTTGACACTGATTTCGTGCAATCATGGATGTGTTAGTAGAAATAAATCCCCTATGTCTATTCACTGCTACTTAAAGACAGAAAAACATGTAGATGTATTCACGTTTTTTAGAAACATTTGAATGTAACCTAATTATTGGACATGATGGATCTTTCGAAGACAATTCCTGTCGACCATTGATTTGTACATTTCAACTAAAATTTTATCTTTTTTCATTTCTGCCTACTGGTTTCTTAAAACGTCATTTGAGAGCTAATAAACGAAACGTTTGTTATTCCAAAACTATAAGAGTGGTTAGTGTATCGTGAAAGAAAATTATGACCATCAGTCATTTTTCAGTCAATTAATACATCTTAATTCGCTTAACAAGAGTGTATTGACAAGGAACTTGCACGTTTGATAATGATGTACTAGGTCGAAACCTTTTACGAATCACATTGTATCATTCATGTCTCTTCACGACAATTTGTAGCATTGATGCATACGTCAATCAAAAGGTTCCCTTTATGTCTGTTCACACCTTCTTATCTACAGATAAACATCCTTTTGTGTGGACGTTTTCCTTAGAAGTATGCAGTTATTAAACTGACAGTAGTGTCCGAGTCTCTTGACTTCAATTTCTTTAAGTCATGCATATGTCAGTATATAGGAACCCAATATATGTATTAACAACTACATTATAACATATACACATGCACATTTCTTAACGATTTGTTCCCATTTATGCATGCATAGAACTCTTTCAATCTTTAGTTTCTCCTGAAGCCAAGTTGTAACGTTCATGAGTTTGTCAGTCGACTGGATCTGATGAAATTTCCTAAAAACAAGGGACTGGTACACATGCACATTCGAGAACATTTTGTTGACTAATTCATTTAAGGCTAGTATTATAAGCTTAATGTCTATTGACTAAGCGTGTTTTCATCAGAAATATTTCCCTTACGTCTCTTCAGAGCGACTTGAAAACGAAGAAAAATGTACATTTCTTTACGTTATACGCAAAGTTGTGAATGTACAATGCCTTTTAGACACAATGGATCTATTGAAGGCAATTCCTGGTTTACCATGTATTTGTCCAATTAAAGGTACATTTTATTAGTTTTCACATCTGCCTTTTGGGTGCTCAAAACGTCTTTTGAGAGCTAATAAATGAAACGATAGTAATTTTAAAAATATATGAGTGTTTGATGTATCATGTAAGAAACGCATGATCATATTTCATTTGTTAGTCGAATTAGACATCAAAAGTCTCTTCACAATGGTTTATAAACAAATAAACTGCACGTTTGAGAATAATGTACTGGCTCTGATCCATTTATAAATCACTTGTTATAATTCGTGTCTCTTCACGTCAGTTTGTGACATCTATGCAAGCGTCAATCGAAAGGTTACCTTTATGTCTCTTCATAACTTTTATCGGTAGATAACCATCCACTTTCGTGAACACTTTTCTGAGACGTAAGCATTTATTAAACTGAATGGACTGTCAGAGTCTCGTGACTTCGTTTTATGTCAGTCATGCATTTGTCAGTAGTTGACAACCCAACATTTGTATTCACATCAACTTAATTATTGTAAGACATGCGCATTTCTTAACGCTTTGCACCAATATTTGCTTTTCTTGAAGTCATTTGATGATTCCGGGCTCTTGAATCCAAGGTATGGTATTTATGAGTTTGGCAATATCAACGAATAAATGACTCTACCACTTTGGCTTTGTACAACCATTTGTTTACTAATGTATTTATAGAACGTATTCAATACTTCGTGTCTCTTGACACGGATTTCTGGCAATCATGCATGTGTCCGTAGTCATGAATTTCTTACGTCTCTATACCGCAACTTAAAAACGAATAAATATGAAAAAAAAATTTTTTTTGTAGAATCGTGTGAATGCTCGATGCCCTTTGGACGAAATGATACTTTTGAAGACAATTCCTGGATTACCGTGCATTTATCGGATTAAAGTAACATTTGATTCCTTTTCACGTTAGCCATATGGGTGCTAAAAATGTCATTTGAAAGCTAATAAATGAAACGTTGGTAATTCCAAATGTACACGTGTGTTTGGTGTAACGTGAAAGAAACTGATAACCAATCTAAATTTATAAGACGTATTTGACAATATTAGTCTCTTCACAACACTTTATTCACAATTAAATGGCACATTTGAGAATGAATTGGTGTCTCTAATCCCTTTATTATTCACGTTGTATAATTCGAATCTCTTGATGTCAGTGTTTGGCATTTATGCATGCGTCAATTGAACAGTTCTCTTTAAGTCTCTTCACAACTTCTTGTCCTTAGATAAACATCAACCTTTTTGAACGTTATCCTGAGACGTATGTATTTATGAACCTTAACGGACTGTCCGAGTCTTATGACTTCAATTTTTGGCAGTCATGCATTTGTCGGTAGTTAGTAACCCAATATATGTATTCACAACTACTTTATTACAGTTACACATGCGCATTTTGTAAAGCTTTGCACAAATATTTGATATTATATTAGTCATTTGATGATTCCTGGCTGAGAAAGCCAATGTCTGGCACTCATGAGTTTGTCAATACAAACGAACTGATTACATCCTTTTAAAAAAAATTATGCAACACATGCACTTTTAACAACATTGGTTCTACTAATGCATTTGCAAAAAGTGTTCTATACTTCGCGTCTAATGACACTGGTTACGTGCAATCATGAATGTGATAGTAGACATCAATCCCCTTCGTCTATTCCATGCTATTTAAAGACAGATAAACATGTAGTTTTATTTACGTTTTGTAGAAACATTTGAAGGTACAATGATCATTTGACGTGATGGATCTTTTGAAGACAATTCCTGTCGACCATGCAGTTGTCCCTTTAAACTAACATTTTATTTTTTCCACTTCTGCCTATTGGTTTCTTAACACGTCATTTGAAAGCTAATAAATGAAACGTTTGCAATTCCAAAACAATATGAGTGGTTAGTGTATCGTGAAAGAAATTTTTTTTTTTTTTTTTTTTTTTTTTATTGAACACAAGGTATCAGGATTTTACATATTCCCCTACATCACCACGTGACCTGGCGTATGGGGCATGATCTTAAATTCTTTTGTGTCCTGATCTCTACATGTGTTCCCTACACAACACACACACACATACACACACAGACACTTACTTACAATCACAATTATTGTACACAAAGTCATACTCGCATACAAACCCCAAGATGCATGAAATTGCATTTAAAAATAATAATAATAATAATAGTAATAATAATAATAATAATAATAATAATAATAATTATAATAATAAATATGTAAATTTTAAAAGTAAAAATAGTAATAATAATAATAATAATAATTCATGTACCAAAAGTTGATAATAGGGTCCACTTTCTTTTAAACTCGTCACTGCTGTTATTCACTTTGGCGACATATTTTTCCAGCGTTTTATATGATAAAACACAATTTTTATAATAGGCAAGATTTGGGCTTTTTGATGCACAACGTGATCTGTATATAACATATTTTGCAAGCAAAATTAGGAAGTTAATAAGATCGTCAAAGTTGTTATTTCCTATAAAGACATCTTTTCGTGTAATTCGGAAATTTGGGTCATAAGTTTGTATCCATTCTACCAACAGTTTCCAAAAGTTTTCAGTAATTAAACAGTCATAAAATAAGTGCGCAATTTCTTCTATTCCCTCATTACAAAAGGTACATTTATCATTATCACTTAAATTAATCTTTTTTAGAAACTGGTTTGTGGTAATATTTCTGTGGAGAAATCTAAAGTTAAAGCTAATCAGCTTTGTGTCTTTTGTACAAAATCTAGCCGAAACAAAAGAGTTGGTCCATTCATTTGTACCAATCGCACACTCTAGCTGTCTGGACCAAGTTTCCTGTTTACCATTGGGCTTTATTATTTTGGTTCTTATCAGGTCTTTATAGATAAATTTATTCTTTGCTCTTACCCTAAGGAGAGATGTTTTGTCCAAAGCTACAAGAAAACTATTTCCACTTTCATAGAAAGTTTTAATTTTCTTTTTCCACATCACAGAGATCTTTGAAATAAGAGCAAAGTACTGTATGAAATTATTTGTTTTTGTTTTTTGTTTTATTTCATCAAAACTTAATAGAGACCCTTGTGCATTAAAAAGATGTTTAATAATTATAATACCATTTGTTCTCCACCTTGTGTATGATTTAAAATTATCTACAGTCACTAAATTAAGAATATCTTGAGACAAGTATTCATTGACAGTAGATGGTTCATTTTTCCATTGAGATAACGCATAAATAACATCATGCCAAAAAATATTTTTAATTAATTTAGAGATTACTTTTAGTTTAGTTTTTCCTAATGAAAGTAACAACATACCTCCAAATTTTCCAAATATTTGTTCAGAAACCAGTTTTTGCCATAAGCCATTTTCGTTTATTAAGAGGCGCCTAATCCAGGTAAGTTTTATATAACACACAAATGAGTGCAAGTGAATCATATTTAACCCCCCTTCCTCAAAAGAAGCAATAAGTGTGTCTCGTTTAACTCTCTCAGTTTTACTGCCCCAAATAAACTGGAAAAATAATGTATTCAGTTCCTTTTCTATATGGGGTGGAGGATTTGGCAAAGCTGCAAAAAGATGAATGAATTTAGGCAAAAGCAAGGACTTTATCAAAGTAATTTTTCCAATAATGGATAAATTTCTTCTACTCCACCAGCCAAGCAGTTTCTTAACTTCCTTTAACTTCATCGAATAATTAAGCTCTACTATATCCTCCAAGTTCAAAGAGAAATATACTCCCAGCAATCTAAAATTAGACATTGACCAGTTAATATCAATTTCTGGACATATTTTTTCATTAGAATATTTTTTGTTTCCAATCCAAATTGCTTTCGATTTCAAAACATTGCAGTGCAGACCTGACACCAAAGCACGTTTGAGAATGATGTACTAGGTCTAATCCTTTTACGAATCACATTGTATCATTCATGTCTCTTCACGACAATTTGTAGCATTGATGCATGCGTCAATCAAAAGGTTCCCTTTATGTCTGTTCACACCTTCTTATCTACAGATAAACATCCCCTTGTGTGGACGTTTTCCTTAGAAGTATGCAGTTATTAAACTGACAGTAGTGTCCGGGTCTCTTGACTTCAATTTCTTTAAGTCATGCATATGTCAGTATATAGGAACCCAATATATGTATTAACAACTACATTATAACATATACACATGCACATTTCTTAACGATTTGTTCCCATTTATGCATGCATAGAACACTTTCAATCTTTAGCAATTGCAATCAGTACAAAATGATGTAAACATGGGATCACGGGTTGTATCTGCTTTACTTGATACAAAAATGCATTTTATACCGTGTGGCACAAATGACTGCTTTCTAAGTTAGTCATGCAAAAGACTGCTTTCTAAGTTATTCATGTTGGACTTATGGTAACTCCCTCTCTGATATTTTTGAAGATATATACAAATTGAAATATTACATTTCTTGTCAATGGGCAATTTTCTGATTGGTTATCAATTGGCCAAGCAGCGAGACAAGTGAGTGTTTTGTGATTCTTGATGTACACACTATTTTTTAAATGAATTGCCGCTACAGATAGCAAACAGTGAATTTGCAGCAAAGAATTGATTCTTAGCTGTGGGAAATCCAACTCTAGCTGATGATCTTTCACTTTTGGCTATATATCAAACCAATCTACAAAAACGTTTAGATATAGCATACGACTACAGTTACAGGTGGCAATTCAAAACTAGTGTCATTAAGTAATACACTATAATGTAAAGTCCCCAGTACAATAATTATATCATTATGAAATGGTATATTGGTCCACTATGTTTGCCGGTTACTGATTTGGCTACACACCTGGGTCACCGGATTAACTCAATGCTGACGTCGCATGACGCAATACTCGATGCAAGCATGGAAGGATACAAATCTTTTCACGGTCTGTTTTGTATTGGCATTTAACCGAACGTTTTACATCCTTTGGTTGCTGTAAATGTAATTAAAAAGGTAATGTTCCCTTAAATATTTTATGGGAGTGAATTATGGTGTAAAATTTGAAAAAGTGACCTCACTTTATTGGATAAAATTCTTTACATTTCTGCTTAATTTCCATGTTATAACTCAAAAAGCTTTAAATATTATGCTTTATTTTACAACACGTGCAGCGTTTCTTTTTGTTTCTTTTACTTATTTAAAGACACAATTGTAATACATCAGTGTTTCCAATATGGGATAATTTCATTCTGCTACATCATCCAAGCAGTTTCATTTCCATCTTCAACTATGTTAAATAACCCGACAAGATAAAGACATTTACTCCCATTAATTTACGATTTTAATGTCAATATTAGTTGTTGGTCAAAAGTCTGGCCTAATCTGTTAAATTTCCAATATATCAGTATTCAAATAGAGCGCAATATATTTGAAAAGAGAAAGCGCCAAAGTCAATACAATTATCGCAAGCAGTTAAATTCTCAAACTAAACTTCACTGGCACAAAACTTCTCATCTAAATTATATTTTAACAACTAACTGGCGTTATTGATTTATTATTAATGACAAATCATTTTGAATTTTTGCGCAATGAATCGATCAATTATTTAATGTAAACGAAGTTCGTCTAATTTTCCAGAACATCCATTCAACATGATGGAAAGATGTATTTTTAAAATCTGTCATTGAGACACGATCCGATTGATTGTGCTTTCTACACAATTATTTTTCATATATCCGTATGTCTCTGATTGATAAAATCATTTTGTCTGTCGCTAATGATTAAAATAATATTGATCGTGACTGTATTAGCAACAGACGACACAACAATCTTACACACTTTAGTTAAGTACATAAATTGCATAGATAGATAGATAGATAGATAGATAGATAGATAGATAGATAGATAGATAGATAGATAGATAGATAGATAGATAGATAGATAGATAGATAGATAGATAGATAGATAGATAGATAGATAGATAGATAGATAGATAGATAGATAGATAGGTAGGTAGGCAGGTATGAATATATGTATGTATGTATGTATGTATGTATGTATGTATGTATGTATGTATGTATGTATGTATGTATGTATGTATGTATGTATGTATGTATCTATGTATGTATGTATGTACTGACTCACTGACTTTAATTCAAATAAATAATTCAAATACATATGCAAACACATGTACACACACAGATATATATATATATATACATCTACACACATACACATACATACATATATATACACACACGCAAACCATTATATACACATACACATATACACACACATCTATGAGTTTGTCAATAGAAACGAACTGATTACATCATTTCAAAAAATCAAATACTGTAACATATGCACTTTTAACAACTATTTGTTTACTAATTAATTTGCGGAAAGTGTTCTATACTCCGCGTCTCTTGACACTGATTTCGTGCAATCATGGATGTGTTAGTAGAAATAAATCCCCTATGTCTATTCACTGCTACTTAAAGACAGAGAAACATGTAGATGTATTCACGTTTTTTAGAAACATTTGAATGTAACCTAATTATTGGACATGATGGATCTTTCGAAGACAATTTCTGTCGACCATTGATTTGTACATTTCAGCTAAAATTTTATCTTTTTTCATTTCTGCCTACTGGTTTCTTAAAACGTCATTTGAGAGCTAATAAACGAAACGTTTGTTATTCCAAAACTATAAGAGTGTTTAGTGAATCGTGAAAGAAAATTATGACCATCAGTCATTTTTCAGTCAATGAATACATCTTAATTCGCTTAACAAGAGTGTATTGACAAGGAACTTGCACGTTTGATAATGATGTACTAGGTCGAAACCTTTTACGAATCACATTGTATCATTCATGTCTCTTCACGACAATTTGTAGCATTGATGCATGCGTCAATCGAAAGGTTCCCTTTATGTCTGTTCATACCTTCTTATCTACAGATAAACATCCACTTGTGTGGACGTTTCCCTTAGAAGTATGCAGTTATTAAACTGACAGTAGTGTCCGAGTCTCTTGACTTCAATTTCTTTAAGTCATGCATATGTCAGTATATAGGAACCCAATATATGTATTAACAACTACATTATAACATATAAACATGCACATTTCTTAACGATTTGTTCCCATTTATGCATGCATAGAACTCTTTCAATCTTTAGTTTCTCCTGAAGCCAAGTTGTAACGTTCATGAGTTTGTCAGTCGACTGGATCTGATGAAATTTCCTAAAAACAAGGGACTGGTACACATGCACATTCGAGAACATTTTGTTGACTAATTCATTTAAGGCTAGTATTATAAGCTTAATGTCTATTGACTAAGCGTGTTTTCATCAGAAATATTTCCCTTACGTCTCTTCAGAGCGACTTGAAAACGAAAAAAAATGTACATTTCTTTACGTTATACGCAAAGTTGTGAATGTACAATGCCGTTTAGACACAATGGATCTATTGAAGGCAATTCCTGGTTTACCATGTATTTGTCCAATTAAAGGTACATTTTATTAGTTTTCACATCTGCCTATTGGGTGCTCAAAACGTCTTTTGAGAGCTAATAAATGAAACGATAGTAATTTTAAAAATATATGAGTGTTTGATGTATCATGTAAGAAACGCTTGATCATATTTCATTTGTTAGTCGAATTAGACATCAAAAGTCTCTTCACAATGGTTTATAAACAACTAAACTGCTCGTTTGAGAATAATGTACTGGCTCTGATCCATTTATAAATCACTTGTTATAATTCGTGTCTCTTCACGTCAGTTTGTGACATCTATGCAAGCGTCAATCGAAAGATTCCTTTTATGTCTCTTCATAACTTTTATCGGTAGATAACCATCCACTTTCGTAAACACTTTTCTGAGACGTAAGCATTTATTAAACTGAATGGACTGTCAGAGTCTCGTGACTTCGTTTTATGTCAGTCATGCATTTGTCAGTAGTTGACAACCCAACATTTGTATTCACATCAGCTTAATTATTGTAAGACATGCGCATTTCTTAACGCTTTGCACCAATATTTGCTTTTCTTGAAGTCATTTGATGATTCCGGGCTCTTGAATCCAAGGTATGGCATTTATGAGTTTGGCAATATCAACGAATAAATGACTCTACCACTTTGGCTTTGGACAACCATTTGTTTACTAATGTATTTATAGAAAGTATTCAATACTTCGTGTCTCTTGACACGGATTTCTGGCAATCATGCATGTGTCCGTAGTCATGAATTTCTTACGTCTCTACACCGCAACTTAAAAACGAATAAATATGAACATTTTTTATTTTTTGTAGAATCGTGTGAATGCTCGATGCCCTTTGGACGAAATGATATTTTTGAAGACAATTCCTGGATTACCGTGCATTTATCGGATTAAAGTAACATTTGATTCCTTTTCACGTTAGCCATATGGGTGCTAAAAATGTCATTTGAAAGCTAATAAATGAAACGTTGGTAATTCCAAATGTACACGTGTGTTTGGTGTAACGTGAAATAAACTGATAACCAATCTAAATTTATAAGACGTATTTGACAATATTAGTCTCTTCACAACACTTTATTCACAATTAAATGGCACATTTGAGAATGAATTGGTGTCTCTAATCCCTTTATTATTCACGTTGTATAATTCGAATCTCTTGATGTCAGTGTTTGGCATTTATGCATGCGTCAATTGAACAGTTCTCTTTAAGTCTCTTCACAACTTCTTGTCCTTAGATAAACATCAACCTTTTTGAACGTTATCCTGAGACGTATGTATTTATGAACCTTAACGGACTGTCCGAGTCTTATGACTTCAATTTTTGGCAGTCATGCATTTGTCGGTAGTTAGTAACCCAATATATGTATTCACAACTACTTTATTACAGTTACACATGCGCATTTTGTAAAGCTTTGCACAAATATTTGATATTATATTAGTCATTTGATGATTCCTGGCTGAGAAAGCCAATGTCTGGCACTCATGAGTTTGTCAATACAATCGAACTGATTACATCCTTTTAAAAAAGTTATGTAACACATGCACTTTTAACAACATTGTGTTTACTAATGCATTTGTAAAAAGTGTTCTATACTCCGCGTCTCCTGACACTGGTTACGTGCAATCATGAATGTGATAGTAGACATCAATCCCCTTCGTCTCTCCCATGCTATTTAAAGACAGAAAAACATGTAGTTTTATTCACGTTTTGTAGAAACATTTGAAGGTACAATGATCATTTGACGTGATGGATCTGTTGAAGACGATTCCTGTCGACCATGCATTTGTCCCTTTAAACTAACATTTTTTTCCACTTCTGCCTATTGGGTTCTTAAAACGTCATTTGAGAGCTTATAAATGAAACGTTTGCAATTCCAAAACTATATGAGTGGTTAGTGTATCGTGAAAGAAAATTATGACCATTAGTAATTTTTCAGTCAATGTAGACATCTTAATTCTCTTCACAAGAGTGTATTGACAAGAAACTTGCACGCTTGAGAATGATGTACTAGGTCTAATCCTTTTACGAATCACATTGTATCATTCATGTCTCTTCACGACAATTTGTAACATTGATGCATGCGTCAATCGAAAGGTTCCCTTTATGTCTGTTCACACCTTCTTATCTACAGATAAACATCCACTTGTGTGGACGTTTTCCTTAGAAGTATGCAGTTATTAAACTGACCGTACTGTGCGTGTCACTTGACTTCAATTTCTTTAATTCATGCATTAAGTCAGTATATGGGAACCCAATATATGTATTAACAACTACATTATAACATATACACATGCACATTTCTTAACGATTTGTTCCCATTTATGCATGCATAGAACTCTTTCAATCTTTAGT
The DNA here is from genome assembly GCA_029339505.1 of Unio delphinus. Classification (NCBI taxonomy): domain Eukaryota; kingdom Metazoa; phylum Mollusca; class Bivalvia; order Unionida; family Unionidae; genus Unio; species Unio delphinus. The sequence goes on along the minus strand of JAQISU010000351.1, from coordinate 1,728,872 downwards.
TTCTCCTGAAGCCAAGTTGTAACGTTCATGATTTTGTCAGTCGACTGGATCTGATGAAATTTCCTAAAAACAAGGGACTGGTACACATGCACATTCGAGAACATTTTGTTGACTAATTCATTTAAGGCTAGTATTATAAGCTTAATGTCTATTGACTAAGCGTGTTTTCATCAGAAATATTTCCCTTACGTCTCTTCAGAGCGACTTGAAAACGGAAAAACATGTACATTTCTTTACGTTATACGCAAAGTTGTGAATGTACAATGCCTTTTAGACACAATGGATCTATTGAAGGCAATTCCTGGTTTACCATGTATTTGTCCAATTAAAGATACATTTTATTAGTTTTCACATCTGCCTATTGGGTGCTTAAAACGTCTTTTGAGAGCTAATAAATGAAACGATAGTAATTTAAAAAATATATGAGTGTTTGATGTTACATGTAAGAAACACGTGATTATATTTCATTTGTTAGTCGAATTAGACATCAAAAGTCTCTTCACAATGGTTTATAAACAACTAAACTGCACGTTTGAGAATAATGTACTGGCTCTGATCCATTTATAAAACACTTGTTATAATTCGTGTCTCTTCACGTCAGTTTGTGACATTTATGCAAGCGTCAATCGAAAGGTTCCCTTTATGTCTCTTCATAACTTTTATCGTTAGATAACCATCCACTTTCGTGAATACTTTTCTGAAACGTAAGCATTTATTAAACTGAATGGACTGTCAGAGTCTCGTGACTTCGTTTTATGTCTGTCATGCATTTGTCAGTAGTTGACAACCCAACATTTGTATTCACATCAGCTTAATTATTGTAAGACATGCGCATTTCTTAACGCTTTGCACCCATATTTGCTTTTATTGAAGTCATTTGATGATTCCGGGCTCTTGAATCCAAGGTATGGCATTTATGAGTTTGGCAATATCAACGAATAAATGACTCTACCACTTTGGCTTTGGACAACCATTAGTTTACTAATGTATTTATAGAAAGTATTCAATACTTCGTGTCTCTTGACACGGATTTCTGACAATCATGTATGTGTCCGTAGACACGAATTTCTTACATCTCTACACCGCAACTTAAAAACAAATAAATATGAAAATTTTTTATTTTTTGTGGAATCGTGTGAATGCCCGATGCCCTTTGGACGAAATGATACTTTTGAAGACAATTCCTGGATTACCGTGCATTTATCGGATTAAAGTAACATTTGATTCCTTTTCACGTTTGCTATATGGGTGCTAAATATGTCATTTGAGAGCTAATAAATGAAACGTTTGCAATTCGAAAACTATATGAGTGGTTAGTGTATCGCGAAAGAAAATTATGACTATTAGTAATTTTTCAGTCAATGTAGACATCTTAATTCTCTTCACAAGAATGTATTGACAAGAAACTTGCACGTTTGAGAATGATGTACTAGGTCTAATCTTTTTACGAATCACATTGTATCATTCATGTCTCTTCACGACAATTTGTAGCATTGATGCATGCGTCAATCGAAAGGTTCCCTTTATGTCTGTTCACACCTTCTTATCTACAGATAAATATCCACTTGTGTGGACGTTTTCCTTAGAAGTATGCAGTTATTAAACTGACAGTACTGTCCGAGTCTCTTGACTTCAATTTCTTTAAGTCATGCATATGTCAGTATATAGGAACCCATTATATGTATTAACAACTACATTATAACATATACACATGCACATTTCTTAACGATTTGTTCCCATTTATGCATGCATAGAACTCTTTTAATCTTTAGTTTCTCCTGAAGCCAAGTTGTAACGTTCATGAGTTTGTCAGTCGACTGGATCTGATGAAATTTCCTAAAAACAACAAAAACACATGCACATTCGAGAACATTTTGTTGACTAATTCATTTAAGGCTAGTATTATAAGCTTAATGTCTATTGACTAAGCGTGTTTTCATCAGAAATATTTCCCTTACGTCTCTTCAGAGCGAATTGAAAACGGAAAAAAATGTACATTTCTTTACGTTATACGCAAAGTTGTGAATGTACAATGCATTTTAAACACAATGGATCTATTGAAGGCAATTCCTGGTTTACCATGTATTTGTCCAATTAAAGGTACATTTTATTAGTTTTCACATTTGCCTACTGGGTGCTCAAAACGTCTTTTGAGAGCTAATAAATGAAACGATAGTAATTTTAAAAATATATGAGTGTTTGATGTATCATGTAAGAAACGCATGATTATATTTCATTTGTTAGTCGAATTAGACATCAAAGTCTCTTCACAATCGTTTATAAACAACTAAACTGCACGTTTGAGAATAATGTACTGGCTCTGATCCATTTATAAATCACTTGTTATAATTCGTGTCTCTTCACGTCAGTTTGTGACATTTATGCATGCGTCAATCGAAAGGTTCCCTTTATGTCTCTTCATAACTTTTATCGGTAGATAACCATCCACTTTCGTGAACACTTTTCTGAGACGTAAGCATTTATTAAACTGAATGGACTGTCAGAGTCTCGTGACTTCGTTTTATGTCTGTCATGCATTTGTCAGTAGTTGACAACCCAACATTTGTATTCACATCAGCTTAATTATTGTAAGACATGCGCATTTCTTAACGCTTTGCACCCATATTTGCTTTTATTGAAGTCATTTGATGATTGCGGGCTCTTGAATCCAAGGTATGGCATTTATGAGTTTGGCAACATCAACGAATAAATGACTCTACCACTTTGGCTTTGGACAACCATTTGTTTACTAATGTATTTATAGAAAGTATTCAATACTTCGTGTCTCTTGATACGGATTTCTGGCAATCATGCATGTGTCCGTAGACATGAATTTCTTGCGTCTAAACACCGCAACTTAAAAACGAATAAATATGAACATTTTTTATTTTTTGTGGAATCGTGTGAATGCTCGATGCCCTTTGGACGAAATGATACTTTTGAAGACAATTCCTGGATTACCGTGCATTTATCGGATGAAAGTAACATTTGATTCCTTTTCACATTAGCCATATGGGTGCTAAAAATGTCATTTGAAAGCTAATAAATGAAACGTTGGTAATTCCAAATGTACACGTGTGTTTGGTGTAACGTGAAAGAAACTGATAACCAATCTAAATTTATAGGACGTATTTGACAATATTAGTCTCTTCACAACACTTTATTCACAATTAAATTGCACATTTGAGAATGAATTGGTGTCTCTAATCCCTTTATTATTCACGTTGTATAATTCGAATCTCTTGATGTCAGTGTCTGGCATTTATGCATGCGTCAATTGAACAGTTCTCTATAATTCTGTTCACAACTTCTTGTCCTTAGATAAACATCAACCTTTTTGAACGTTATCCTGAGACGTATGTATTTATGAACCTTAACGGACTGTCCGAGTCTTATGACTTCAATTTTTGGCAGTCATGCATTTGTCGGTAGTTAGTAACCCAATATATGTATTCACAGCTACTTTATTACAGTTACACATGCGCATTTTGTAAAGCTTTGCACAAATATTTGATATTATCTTAGTCATTTGATGATTCCTGGCTGAGAAAACCAATGTCTGGCACTCAAGAGTTTGTCAATACAAACGAACTGATTACATCCTTTTAAAAACAATTATGTAACACATGCACTTTTAACAACATTGTGTTTACTAATGCATTTGCAAAAAGTGTTCTATACTCCGCGTCTAATGACACTGGTTACGTGCAATCATGAATGTGATAGTAGACATCAATCCCCTTCGTCTATTCCATGCTATTTAAAGACAGAAAAACATGTAGTTTTATTCACGTTTTGTAGAAACTTTTGAAGGTACAATGATCATTTGACGTGATAGATCTGTTGAAGACAATTCCTGTCAACCATGCATTTGTCCCTTTAAACTAACATTTTATTTTTTGTAACTTCTACCTATTGGTTTCTTAAAACGTCATTTGAGAGCTATTAAATGAAACGTTTGCAATTCCAAAACTATATGAGTGGTTAGTGTATCGTGAAAGAAAATTATGACCATTAGTAATTTTTCAGTCAATGTAGACATCTTATATCTCTTCACAAGAGTGTATTGACAAGAAACTTGCACGTTTGAGAATGATGTACTAGGTCTAATCCTTTTACGAATCACATTGTATCATTCATGTCTCTTCACGACAATTTGTAGCATTGATGCATGCGTCAATCGAAAGGTTCCCTTTATGTCTGTTCACACCTTCTTATCTACAGATAAACATCCACTTGTGTGGTCGTTTTCCTTAAAAGTATGCAGTTATTAAACTGACAGTACTGTCCGAGTCTCTTTACTTCAATTTCTGCAGGTGATGCCTATGTCAGTATATAAGAACCCAATATATGTATTAACAACTACATTATAACATATACACATGCACATTTCTTAACGGTTTGTTGCCATTTATGCATGTATAGAACTGATTCAATCTTTTGTGTCTCCTGAAACGAAGTTGTAACGTTCATGAGTTTGTCAGTCGACTGGATCTGATGAAATTTCCTAAAAACAAGGGACTGGTACACATGCACATTCGAGAACATTTTGTTGACTAATTCATTTAAGGCTAGTATTCTAAGCTTAAGGTCTATTGACTAAGCGTTTTTTCAGCAGAAATAATTCCCTTACGTCTCTTCAGAGCGACTTGAAAACAAAACAAAATGTACATTTCTTTATGTTATATGCAAAGTTGTGAATGTACACTGCATTTTGGACACAATGGATCTGTTGAATGCAATTCCTAGATTACAATGTATTTCTCCGATTAAAGGTACATTTTATTAGTTTTCACATCTGCCTATTGGGTGCTCAAAACGTCTTTTGAGAGCTAATAAATGAAACGTTTTATTCACGTTTTGTAGAAACATTTGAAAGTACAATGATCATTTGACGTGATGGATCTGTTGAAGACAATTCCTGTCGACCATGCATTTGTCCCTTTAAACTAACATTTTTTGTTTCACTTCTGCCTATTGGTTTCTTAAAACGTCATTTGAGAGCTAATAAATGAAACGTTTGTTATTCGAAAACTGTATTAGTGGATAGTGTAACTTAAAATAAAATTATGACCATCAGTCATTTTTCATTTAATGTAGACATCTTAATTCTCTTCACAAGACTGGATTGACAAGTAACTTGTACGTTTGAGAATGATGTACTAGGTATAATCCTTTTATGAATCACTATATAATTCATGTGTTTTCACGACAATTTGTAGAAATGATTCATGCGTGATTCGAATGGTTCCCTTAATATCTGTTCACAATTTCTTATCTATAGATAAACATCCTCTTTTGTGGACGTTTTCCTTAGAAGTGTGCAATTATTAAACTGACAGTATTGCCAGAGTCTCCAGGCTTCTATTTCTGCCAGTCATGCATATGTCAGTATATATGAACCCAATATATGTATTAAAAACTACTTTATATCATATGTACATGCACATTTCTTAGCGTTTTGTTCCCATTTATGCATGTATATAACTCATTCAATGATTCTTGTCCACTGAAGAGAAGTTGTAGCATTCATGAATTTGTCAGTCGATTGGATCTGATGAAATCTTCTAAAAACAAGGGTTTGGAACATATGAACTTTCGACATCATTTTATTGACTAATTCATTTAATAATAGTATTCTAAGCTTCATGTCTATTGACACGGGTTTCTGGCAATTATGCGTGTGTCAGTAGACATGAATCCCTTACATTTCTGTACTGCTACTTAGAAACGAATAAATGAGTACATTTCTGATTTTTTTGTTCAATCGTATTAATGCACGATGTACTTTGCACGGAATGAGACTGTTGAAGACAATTCCTGGATTACCGTACATTTATCCGATTAAAGAAACATTTGATTCCTTTTCACATTTGCCTTATGGGAGCTAAAAATGTCATTTGAGACCTAATAAATGAAATGTTGGTAATTCGAAATTTACATGAGTGTTTTGTGTATCGTGAAAGAATCGTTTGACCATCCTAAATTTATAAGACGTATTTGGTAAAGCTTTGCAAAAATATTTGATATTATATTAGTCATTTGATGATTCCTGGCTGTGAGAGCCAATGTCTGGCACTCATGAGTTTGTCAAAAGAAACGAACTGATTAAATGATTTAAAAATACTGTAACACATGCACTTTTAACAACATTTTGTTTACTAATGCATTTGAGGAAAGTGTTATATACTCCGCTTCTCGTGCAATCATGGATCTGTGAGTAGACATGAATCCCCTACGTCTATTCCCTGCTACGTAAGACGGATAAACATGTAATTTTATTCATGTTTTGAAGGAAAATTTGAATGTACAATGGTCAGTAGAAGTGATGGATCTGTTGAAGAAAATTCCTGGCGACCATGCATTTGTCACTTTAAACTAACATTTAATTTCTTTTCACTTCTGCCTATTGGTTTCTTAAAACGTCATTTGAGAGCTAATAAATGAAACGTTTGCAATTCCAAAACTATATGATTGGTTAGTGTATCGTGAAAGAAAATTATGAACATCAGTCATTTCTTAGTCAAAGTAGGCATCTTAATTAATCTTTATTTCCACAAACTCTTGAATGTCCGAATTGGGCTTTAGGAGAAACAAATCATCGAATGAGTCGTATACACCCATAAATGGGAAAATAACGTTAAGCAATGTGCATGTGTAACTCTCATATAGTAGGTCGGAATAAATATATAGTTCTAAACTACTGACAAATGCATCACTGCCATAAATTAACGTCAAGAGATGCGAACAAGTCAATCAGTTTAATAAATCCATGCGTCTAAACATAACGTTCATAAAAGTATATGTTTCTCTATCGATAAGAAGATGTTACGGAACATAATTGCAACCTATCAACTGACGAATGCATACATTAAACAAACTGATGTCAAGAGAAACGAATGATAAAAAGTGATTCATAAATGAATTTGTGTCGATAAATCATTCTTAAACGTGCAATTTAGTTGTCAATACACTCTTGTGAAAAATCCTAATATGACTACTTCGACTTACAAATGAATGATGGTCATGCGTTCCTGTCATGATACACTAACATAGTTTTGGAGTTACTAACTTGCCAATTATAAGCTCAAAAATGACGTTTTGAGCAAGCAATAGGCAGATGTAAAAGATGTAAAATGTTACATTATAGGGACAAATGAATGGTCGCCAGGAATTCTCTTCAACAGACTCATTCCGCCCAAGGGGCATTGTAGATTCCCAAAACTTCAACAAAACGTTCACCATTGTGGATGTTTATTTATCGATAAGATGTTGTGAAGAGACATAAAGAAAACCTTTCGATTGACGCAAGCATAAATAACAGATTTACGTCACGATGCACGAATGATGCAAATTGTTTCATAAATAGATGTGAGTCAATATATCAGTCTCGAACGTGCAATTTAGTTCTAATTAAATTATTTTGAGGAGACATAACATTTCCCTTTCAACTGACAATTAAATGATGATCATATGTTTTTCTCATGATACACTAAACACACATATAGTTTTGGAATTACCAACGTGTTAATTTATAGCTCTCAAATGAAGATTTAAGAAACATATAGGCTGATGTAAAAAGAAATTCAATGTTACTTTATAAAGACAAATGCATGGTCGCCAGGAATTGTCGTTAACGGACCTATTCCGTCCAAAGAACATTGCACATTCAAAATTTTTAACAACACGTTAACAAAGTTAAATGTATCTCTGTATTTAAAAAGCTGTAACAGAAGTAAGGGATTTATGTCTACCTCCAATCAATGGATTGCCAGAAATCCATTTCAGGCGGTACGAATCATATAATACTTTAAAAAGATACATTAGTCAACAAAATGTTGTCCAGAGTGTGTAAGTAATTTAATTTCAAGATATATAACCAGTTCCATTCAATTGACAAACTCTTGACCGTCAGACATTTGCTTCAAGAGACACGAAACATCGAATTAGTTATATAAATACAAGAATTGGAACAGAAAGTTTAGAAATGTACATGTGTAACTGTCATGCAGTACATGCATGACAAATTAATTACTGCCAGAAATTGAAGCCGTGAGACTCAATCTGTCCCATCAATTTAACAAATACATACATCTCAACAAAACATTCACAAATGTGTATGTTTATATATCGATAATATAATGTGAAGAGACATGACGAGGACCTTTTGATTGACGCGAGCATAACTATCACAAACTGACGTCAAGTGACACGAATGATGCAAATTGTTTCACGAATGGATGAGAGTCAGTATATCAGTCTCAAACATGCAATTTAGTTCTAGATAAATTCTTAGGAAGAGACATAACAGTTCCGTTTTAAATGACAAATCAATGATGGTCCCATGTTTTTCTCATGATACACTAGACACACATATAGTTTTGGAATTACTAACGTGTCAAGTTATAGATCTCAAGTGACGTTTTGAGAAACGTATAGGCTGATGTGAAAAACAATAAAATGTTTTTTTATACGGACAAATTCATGGTCGCCAGAAATTGTCTTTAACAGACCCATTCCGTCCAAAGAACATTGCAAGTTCACAATTTTCAACAACACGTGAAGACAATTACATGTCAATCTGTATTTAAATAACCGTTAAGAGACGTAAAGGTTTCATGTCTACCTCCAAACGATGGATTGCCAGAAATCCTTGTATGGCGGCAAGAAGCATAGAATACTTTCAATAAATACATTAGTCAACATAATGTTGTCCAATGTGCACGTGTAACAGTCATTTATTTTCAAGATATATAACCAGTTCCATTCTATTTTTCAAACTTTTGAATGTCAACTATTCTCTTTAAGAGACACCAATCATCAAATTAATTAAATAAATGCAAGAATGGGAACGAAAAGTTAAGAAATGTACATGTGCAACTGTCATCTCTCAAATGACTCTTTGAACAACCAATAAGCAGATATCAAAATAAATACAATTTTACTTTATAAGGACAAATGCATGGTCGCCAAGAAATGTCTTTAACAAGCCCATTCCGTCCAAAGGTCATTGTACATTAACAAGTTTCAACATAACACGTAAAGAAAGTACATGACTACTGACACATGCGTGATGGACAGAAATCGCATTAAATGAGCCACGAAGCATAGAATGCTTTCCATCAATGCATTAGGCAACAACATTTACTCATAGTGTATATGTAGCAGTCGGTTAGTTTGAAGAGATATAATCAGTTTCTTTCTTTCAACAAACTCTTGAATGCTAGAATTGGGCTTTACGAGACACAAATCATTAAGAAATGTGCATGCGTAACTGTCATAAAGTAGGTGTGAATACATATGTTTCCAAACTACTGACAAATGCATGACTGCCATAAATTAAAATCAAGACACTCGAACAGTCCAATCAGTTTAATAAATCCATACGTCTAAACAAAACGTTAACAAAAGTGTATGTTTATCTATCGATAAGAAGTTGTTACGGGACATAAAGGCAACATATCGACTGACAAATGCATACATTAAACAATCTGATGTCAAGACAAACGAATGGTCAAAGTGATTAATAAATGGATTAATGTTGCAAATCATTATTAAACGTGCAATTTAGTTGTCAATACACTCTTGTGAAAAGATCTAATATGTCTACTGCGACATACAAATGAATTATTGTCATTTGTTCCTGTCATGATACACTAAACTCACATAGTTTTGGTTTTACTCACCTGTCAATTATAAGCTCACAAATGACGTTTTGAGCAACCAATAGGCAGATGAAAAAAGATGTAAAATGTTACATTATACGAAAAAATGAATGGTCGGCAGGAATTATCTTCAACAGACTCATTCCGTCCAAAGGGCATTGTAGATTTCCAAGTTTCAACAAAACGTGAAGGAAAGTACAGTTTTATACGTCTTTATATAGCAGTGAAGAGGTTTAAGGGATTCAAGACTAATGACGAATGTTTGATTGCCAGAAATCCGTTTCAAGAGACACCGATAATAGAATAATTTCCATAAATGCATTAGTAAACAAAATGTTGTACAAAGTGAATGTGTAACAGGCAATACTTTAGAAGAGATAAAATACGTTATTTTCCATTGACAAACTGATGACTGCGAGACATTGGCATCAAGAGACACGAATCATCAAATAAATTCTATGAAAGCAAAAATGGAAACGTAACGTTAATAAATATGCATGTGTAACTGTCATAAAGTAGTTGTGAATACATATATAGGGTTCCTAACTACTGCAAAATGTATTACTGCCAGAAATTGAAGGAAAGAAACTCAAACTGTCCAATCAGTTTCATAAATGTATACGTCTCACAAAACGTTCACCAAAGTGGATGTTTATTTATCGATAAGAAGTTGTGAAGAGACATAAATAATGATAACCTGTCGATTGACGCAAGCATAAATAACACAAATTGAATGATGGTCGCCAGGACCCATTCTGTTCAAAGAACATTGCACGTTCACAATTTTCAACAACACGAGAAGATAATAACATGTATATCTGTCTTTAAATAGAAGTAAAGAGACGTAAAAGATTCATGTCTACAAACAAACAATGCATTGCCAGAAATAACTGTTAGACAACACGAAGAAAAAATTATAACACTGCATAAATACATTAATTAGTCAGCAAAATGTTGTACGAAGAGCATGTGTAACAATCAATTATTTTGAAGAGATATAACCAGTTCCATTCTATTGACAAACGCATGAATGTCAGACATTTGCTTTAATATACACGATTCATCGTATAAGTTATATAAATGCAATGATTGGAACGGAAAGTTAAGAAATGTACTTGGTTGGACTTTAGTATGATTGAAGAGGAATATGATTGTAGTTGTTATGACAAAGGCATGGAAATGTTCATTTGGATGGAAGCGTGATAGTAGACGTCATATTCCATACCTTTGTCCATTAGTATTAAGACGAATTATACGGAATGATCTCGATTAATTAAGGCGGATTTGCATGTTCTTTCAAACGAACTGATTTCACAGGACGATTCCATTTCTTTGACGTTTGGAATATGTGGCACGTCTGTCATATTGGATTTTGTTTAAACATATTCGATGAGGTAAATTCATCTCTAGTTGATTCAAATACATTAAATTCATAACTGTATGCGTACACAAACGGATTAATTTGCTGAGACTGTATCTTTTCTTCATACATCCCATAATGTGTCTTTGACTTGATGCATGTGCCAATAAATGTACGACTGGAAAGATGAATATGATAGGAAATGATTAGATTCGACACTTAAAAGGCAATATTGACTGAATATAACAAAGATGTGCCACCAATTACAAACCGAAGGAGCCCATACATTTTGTTTCAAAATGTAAATATATTTGTTGTATCATTCCATTTTAAACATGCATTACACGTATTATGTTCTCAGTAAAACATCTGAAACTATTTGAGAAGCATGGCTGCATTTTTTTTTAAAACCGAACATCGACACAAATAAACTGTAAATTTAATCGGGGATAATTCCCCATGATCATATTCATGGAACCTGTGTTGCTAACGGTCACGTTTTAATTGGATTGGGAATTCTACCAATAATCCCGTGTATATAGATTATGGACACAACACAAATAGTTAAATCAGTACACAATATTATGTTTATTCACAATTACGACAATTTACAGTTGACATTAAATAGTATACGTGTGAAGCCACCTTTCTTAACAAGGAAAACTCTCAAAAACTGGAAAATATATTTCAGGGAAACAAACATCTTTATCCCAGTTTTGAAGAAATATATCTATACTGATTCGTAGAAATAAGGGTTATAAGTACATTTGTTTAATATTTATGATGTTTGCTAAGTGCGTTGTATTGACTAAATGCTGCGATTCTTATTATTTCGTCCTAAACGAGATGAGAGCAAGTAGGTATTTCTTTAATACAAATCCTCTTTTATCTTTATGTGGGAAAATATTCGTGCTTGAAAAATAGTTTTAAAAAGGTATAAAATGAAGGCGATCATACATAAAAACGGAAGATAGGATGACTAATAATTTATAGTTTTAAGTAAGAAAATAAGAGGAATTAATAGAGTCGGATGACGTTGGACTTACTAAAGGCCAGCTACTTATGTCATATCGTATAATCAAACGTATTGATGTTTCAAAACTTATTCTAACATCTCAAAATGCTAAGATGAGGTGAACGCATGTACACACTTTAAAGAAATGATCTAAAGAGTTACGATTTATTTAATCCTCAGCTATATTCATACGCAATAAGTTGAGCTTGTTTAGTATATCCGTGTCATACTTTGTCTCCATGTCCTAAATCTCCTTTCCTGTATTCACGTATATTTGTTCTTTCACTTCAATCGGTCTGACTGTATGTCTGTCTGTATCTCCCACTATTTAAAAGTTATCTCTTAGTAAGTGGCACTCTTTGGATAGAATGAGAGATGTCACCTTAGCACATAAAAAGATATTATAAAAAAGATGTTATGCGACGATGACGTTCTTTGTCGCCCAACACTCTCCATGCAGCTATGCTAGAGGTTCATCAAAGAGATTTTGACATGGATGCCACTTAAAAAATACCGTCAACCTCCGCATGACCGTGATCAGCCAAGAAAACGTCGTTTAATAGTTTCGTACGTTTATACGCAAAGTGACCTTCAAACATTTGAGATTGATTACGGATAATCATTGAAGTTCGATTATATGCTTCAATCAGAGAAATCGTCCGATTACGAACATTGTAGTATGGGTGATGTGTTGGAAGAGTTGATGCGACTGTGATAAGCTGAACATATTCATTATGTATGATATGACAAAAGCTAGTATTTGAATTTAGCTTAATGCACTTGTACAATTAACTTCATTATTATCTTGAACAAACATTATCACGTCCATCATTCCAAATATAAATTGGACATGAAATAATGAAAATAAAATGTTTACGTGGCACAGTTTCCTGCCTTTAGGTTGTTAAAAGCGAATCAACTCACATCTACCAAACTATATATATCCCAGCCTAAGATCGATCAATATCAAATATCTGTGTTCCATGATATAGCGGTGACTAGAACTCATTCAGCGAGCAGCAAGATTCCAGACTGTAAACACTTTTGCAAAAAGAATTGGAAACTTGACTCAATGAGCAAAATTGCAACATCAAACGTATAAACAGGTTCACACAATAATATAAAACATATTGCAATACAGATTCAATCTAAAAAAGTGGCATATAGGTTTTTGTCATGTCTATTATGCAGTCCATTGAAAATAATTGGACCCTTGTGTGCAAATCAACGTTATCAATATAACTTTCTGTATGATTTGTTATTGATAACATAATCGCATTTAGTTAGAAAACATTCTTCCTTTAGCGTATTGCCTCTGATCTTTGTCAGAATAAGTCAACACAGATTCAGTCATGAACTTAACGGTTAACTACGGTAATTGTATATGACCGGATATACAAATTTTGCTCATGTGTCGTAACTTCTCAGACGTATTAGTCTTAAACATGCAAGATAGTTAATAGAACAGTAAATTTCTCCACAAAAGCGTGACTTATACAGATTCAAAATGACGCTATAAATGCAAACATCATTATAAAAGCGCTAGCTAATTTTGGAATTGACAATAAGCTCATAATATTTACCCAATTTAGTGTAAAGCATGAGTCTGGTAACTATGTCAAAGAAAATAAATCGTTTCCTTTACGATCTATTCTACACTGGACTCAAATATACAAATTAGGCAAATCATATTATAATCGTTTCCTGCTATAAGTGCCGCGATGTTAAACTTGAATGCTTGTTAAATTTTAGGAAGCGCATTCAGATGTATTCATATAGCCCGAATAAGCATCTACTTGACCCAGTGACGAGTACCGCGTCAAAATAAGAGAGAACAATTAATTTTGCTGACTACTGATTTTTGCATTTTAGTTATGCACATGTGAGTCGTAATTAATTCGCAAAGCACAGTAATTTTAAATCCAGTGCCTTACAAGTGAATCAATGCAAGGGTTTGGCAAGTGTCTTTATTACAAATTCTAAACCTAGTTTCTTACGCATCAAGTATCAAATCGATTTAAATCTCATTACATTAATAATAATAATAATAATAATAATAATAATAATAATAATAATAATAATAATAATAATAATAATAATAATTATAATAATAATAATAATAATAATAATAATAATAATAATAATAATGATAATAATAATAATAATAAAAATAATAATAATAATACATTGTAATCATGATAATAATAATAATAGCATCTAAACAAATAAATACAGTAACAGGAATAGAGATAACAACATTTACAAAGCATCAGAACTGTTTGTTATATTAAGAATAATAGTAGTTGTGCTAGTACTTGTAGTATTATTACTGGTAGTACTATAATGTATAGTAGAGGTAGGAAACGTGGTTGCAGCGGTCGTTATAATATTATATTTGTATGTTGTCATTTCAGAATTGTATTATTGCATGTATTATAAATAGTATCATTGGTGGTAGCAGAAGTAGCATTGATGATGGCAGGAGTATAATTGGTTTTGGCAGCTGCATAATTAGAATTATTTGCGTGTTATTGTTTATCATATTATATATGTTCATATTGGCATAACTGTCATGAGATTGTCTGCAGTGGTTCGCTGGATACAACCGTAGTTCAAGTTACCATTTTGATTTTAACGCGTCGTGAAAATATTAGATAAATTGTCACTTTAAATAATTGGAAATTTCCATTAATCACTTTAAGTGAAGTTACATTATGATAATATTAAATATCGCAATTTAATTTGTTTAGATGTTTCACGGTTGGAGCATAATTGCACATCCAGACCTTAGTTTTATTTCAATAGGTAAGAATCGAGTTAAACATTACGTACAGTTTCCACTTGTCTGTAGCTGTTACAATTAATATACAAAATTGAAGATTTAAATCATACTTTATTGGTAGATAACATACATATGCATTAAAGAAAAATAAGAAAAGGAAATAAAAATCGACACACACAAGCATATCGAAATAATAAATTACTTTTATCTTGAATTAGGAATGCGCGAAAACTTATCGTGTATGCGTCGCAATGACCATCGATAGGAATTAACAGAAATCAGAAGCTATCGGTTCGTACAGGAATTTTATATTATGTTAACATTCATAAGATACTATGGATATCGTACTTTAATAATGCATTTTATGTTGCTTACGTTTTACATTATGCTAGTATGTTTATAAAACTTGTAAACTGATTAGTGCATACACCACATTCGGTGTTTTCCATTCAGTTTATGTGTCATGGTCTTTTAAATGTAATAATGGATGGATACACCTCGCTCATTAAATATAAATGGTACATGAATAAACATGTATCTCAATTGTTCCAGTGATATATGTCTTTTACTAATAATGAATCTGCATCAATAATATGGCTAATGTAAAACATATGCAAACAGATGAATGTACGTTGCATACAACTAACACATATAATCCCATTTAGCAACTAAAAACAAGATAAAATCAGCATTCTTAATCTAATTTGCTTTACAATATACATGCTGCTAACTCTAGCATTTAACAAATTAAGCACTAAGGTGGATAAAACAAATCAGTAGTAAAGGATAAGCTGAATGTTACATTCATAGAGTTTCAATAGGGGATACTTCCCAAGCATTGCATGTTCGTACCTTTCTTAAACACTTGTACCTACCTTTTCGTGTAAGACTAAGATTAGACATGAGGTAGTGAGTAGTTGGTTTACTTGCCATCTACATAATTTCCGAATATTTTAATAAGGTATATAAGCCATAAGAAGATGGTGAACGTTCTTAATCTGGATGAATTTACTTGTATAATGATAGATTAATGAATGCGTCGTCATTTAAATATTCTCATATGTACGGAATAAACGTTCCTAATGAATGACGTCAGTCAACCGTTAACTGCCATAAATGATATACTGATGCCTAGTTGCTCCTTTTTGACAAAGAGAACACAATACTTTAAGTCACAGGTTTACGAATTGTGTTCGTTTATTTTCACTCTGACGATACATACTGTTATACAAAATTATAATGGTAGCAGTTATTGCTTTTGTAATCATATCTGATCGAATTCACCTGTTTTAAAATATATCGTCGTCCACTTGCATGAAGTAGGATAGGTTTCTTTTGAACTGCATGTGCTATAAATAATTTCAAAAGAGATAATGACACAGCGAGTGTGTGTAAAACTCGAATGTTTGCCAAAGGAAATAAGGTCATCACGCAGACAAGAAGCTCACAATTGCTTCATTATCAACAAAGCTGCGATAAAACCAGACATGACATTATTGTATTCGCTAAAGTCTGTCCTTTCTGCACACTTACCTTTGAAATGAGATTTGTAGAGCGCACCTTTGTGGCCCACCCTATTATGCAAAAGTACAATATAATCAAGATAATCAGGTGCAAATTTTAAATTCAATTGAATCTTTGTCAAACA
The DNA here is from genome assembly GCA_029339505.1 of Unio delphinus. Lineage (NCBI taxonomy): Eukaryota > Metazoa > Mollusca > Bivalvia > Unionida > Unionidae > Unio > Unio delphinus. The sequence continues at coordinate 1,712,402 of JAQISU010000351.1, read as the reverse complement.
CATCAACTCAGATTGTCGTATTACACATCAAATATATGGAAACAGATTACCGAGCTGAATATAAACGTAATATAGTCGAAACAAATAAGTATTTGTGCTTGCATCTAATAAAACTTGATATCAAAATATTTTTTAAAATTTGTATCATTGAATTTCCTCTAAAACATGTGCTAAAGTCATACTCATTGGCGGACTCGTATCAGAGAAAACTGTCAACATTTGTATTTGTATAATTATTGTATGGTGTCTGCTTTACAATTGGGTTATAAGCCACAACGATACCACATCATGTATATGCAATAGTTTGTGTACTTAGCCTTCATTCTTTGCAATATTTATATAATCAAAAGCGGAATAATAAATACTTCCTAAATATTATGCGCATATCATAGCTTTACTTGAACATCAATACGGTAACAATTTGAGCTATTTTCTAAATTATTCGCTGAAGTTGAATGTATATAAGTAAAGTTTAATGGGCAGTTTCTTCTCAAAATACATGTTATACAAATCATGTACACCTTTATAGTTTTACATTACAAGTTGTCAACAAATGATACTACAAACTGCATGCCAAATTCGCTTAAGTTTAGTGTGAAAGCTTTCTTAAAAGAATTAAGTTTTAGTCTGTCATGCAGATTATGTTACGCGGGTCGTGATAATTGTTCATTGGTGAAGTATTATTTACTGTTTATCTTCTATCCAGACATAAATCAAACAGATAACATAATCTTTTTCAAAAGACTCCTTACCAATCACGTTCAAATTTCAAAATAGATATTGTCATAGCTTGTGTGTGTCGAATTCGAATGTTTGCCAAAGGAAATAAGGTCATCACGCAGACAATTAGCTCACAATATCGTCATTATATACAACGCGACGATAAAACCAGACATGGCGTCTTTGTATTCGCTAATGTCTGTCCTTTCTGCACAGTTAGATTTAAAATGGGATCTGGAGAGCGAACTGGTGTTGCCTTCCCTATTTTGCAAAATTACAATGTAATCAATTTATTCAGGTGCACATTTTTATTCCAATGTCATCTCAGAAACGTCGACTCAGATTGTGGTATTTCACAGCAAACATATGGAACCTATTACAGAGCTAAAACAAATGCCAAGTGACGGACTCGTATCAGAGAGAACCGTCAACACTTTTTGTATACTTATTGTATCTGCTTTAATACTGGGTTGTAAGCCACAGAGATACCACATAATGTTATCCAACAGTCTGTGCACTTAGACTTCATTCTGTGCAATATTTAACGAATCAAAATCAAAATAATAAATACTTCTTAAATATTATGCGTATATCATATCTTCACTTGAACAGCATTACGGTACCATCTCAAACTATTTTCTAAATTATTCGCTGAAGTTAACAGTATATAAATGAAGTTTAATAGTCAGTTCCTTCCCAATATACATGTGATGCAAATCATGTAAAACTATACAATTATAAATTCAGAGTACTCAATATATTATGTTACTTGGGTCATGTTAATTGGGCAACATTCTCAATTATTTATCTTCTTTACAGACATAAATAAAAAATATATTTATATTTTGCATTGCGAGTAGTATATAAATTTCAAAGTGTCAAATATTTAATAAGTTTGCTTTCTCTTTATCTGCTGCAGCACAGAAGCGTAAATTTACAATTTAGTATGTTTTTCTTCAGTATAGCTATCACCACAGTTCAATGCATCCATTGGACCAAGAAGTATGTGCAGTGTTGTGCAATGCGATTGTCGACAGTTGATTGGTCTAAGGCTAGAAACTCACTTTCCAAACTCTCACAAAGTATGCAATGTGATTGTGTGCTCTACAATGAAAACAATGTCCGAAACAGGTTATAATATAAGTTCTAAGTACTGAAGTCCCCTGAATTATAGCATTAGTGTAATAGGAAAGCTCTTAGCTTATTCAAAGTATTTAAAAGGAGTTGGAACGAAGGATATTGATTCTCCTATTTTAAAGAAAATTTCAAGACTAATGATGTTATCCTACATAAAGTGACATAAAGCAGTTAGACTTTATAATGAAAGGCAGGTGAACATGTAAAAACCAGAAAGTACTGTTTAAAAAGTAGCAACAAGATTGATCGGGTGTATGTTCTTAAAGTCACAAACAGAAAAGAGTTGAAAAACAACAATCTTTGTTAAATATAATACCAGATTTGAATTAAGTATACATTCCAGTGAATTTCTCTATCCAAGAATTGTTACAGGGCACGTTAATATTTCCAGAGAAACTAATTACTTGTATTGAATAATTGGAACAATAAAACGATTCCACCTCAACACTACTGGTCACCACATATGGTACACCTTAAAGGTACTAAATGTTAAAGCGCGAATGACATATAGTTCTCTACTCGACCTCAGGTCATAATTAGCATTTTCTAAAACGAAATCCTTTACTTAATGGGAAATAACCCTAAAGATTTATTATGTTTGCAAAATAAAACGAAAAATCTGGAACATTATCTTAACGTCCTAAACCCTGACCCAAATAAACATATTTGCTTATATTAATATAGATCCTGATATTTAGCACATACGCTCAGAGAACAATTTAGCCATGTATTAGTTTTTTACGTAAAATAAATTTTAAAAAAGTAAATCAGGTCAAGCATAAATTAACTCAATATATGGACACGATCAAGTCCATCATTGAATGTTACATTACAATAGCATGTAATGGAAACAAATAAACAAACAAACGAACAATAAAAATAAATATACATAACACAATGGCTCTTTATGCGATGTCAGAATGACCTCTAGTTATGAATTCAGAGTACATTAAAAGTAACTGCTAGGTCATATACGTACAAACGGAATCAACAAGAGATATTATTAGACAATGAGAAATTAAACCAAATATGTGTTCGATGAAAGAACGTGCGTGCTTATAGATAATTACCATCAAGATATTTGATATGAATTTATAACATTTAAGGCCATTCCTCTCAGCATGGTGTTTACTTCAAGACAACATCATAGATTATGCAATACCAACGATATAATTATTAAAGGTATATATGAAAAGAATATAATATTATTTTAAAGAAAAAAAATATTATTTACTTCAGGTACATAACAGCGGGTAAGGAATAAAAAATATATAAAAAAAATATATAAGTACGGTCCTAAAATTCGATGCATATGAAAATGGTAAATATATTAACACATCGCAATACATGAGAATATATATGCTGTAAGTCAACTCTCTAATCTTCAACACAGGTTTAACATTTGATAATGCTCCTGATACTCTGTATAATGGATGAACTTTGACCTGGTTCAAGTGACTTGGCGTAAACATAGGTTGTGTTGACGTAATAAGAACAATAAACACTATCACATTGTTTCACTCTATTGGTTTTAAAATCCTTGGAAAGAGGTATGTTTTGAACAAAAACAATAATACAGTAGTAAATTATACAAGGACAATCCAATCAAAAAAATATTAAATGTTAATTTTTCCACTAAAAACCTTCCATGGTTGGAATGACTACAGAGATTTAATTGTTAGCTTTGCATGTGCTTGTTTGCTGGGGCGGAGTACGTTCTAAACAACACGTATGCAAATAATCTCCTATTAGCTTGATTTGAAATGAAGACGGTAACACAGATTAGAGGAACATTCTAGTGAATGACTATCAATATGGTAGGCTGAATTCGACACATATTGAATCTTAATATGGAATCTACTTTATATGCAAGAGTGAATGTTTGATCAGAATAATATTACGCTTACAGAAGAATGTGGACAAAAATGGTCATACAAATGTGAGAACATTATTAGTGCACGGTATATTCACGTGTTAGAATAGCTGAAACAATCTAATGATTCTTAATACGTGATGCAATTCCAACCTATATCAAATTTCCCCATGTCTACAGTTAGATTACCGTTCTAAACTCGAATAGGTCAAATATCCAGAAACAAATGCATTGCTGTAAATTTGGCATATACGCATCAATAATCATCCCTACACATGATTAACCAACAACTGGAATGCTTCCCAATGAAACTGGCAAACAATCGCTGTTAAAGATGTTTCTAACCGAGTTGAGGTCAGATTATGTGATATCATACTGAAGAATATTGACTGAATCAAATATTGGATTTATTCGGAAGGACAGTTGCCCATTGAATTATAACTAGCGAAACGATCTAATACATATTACTGGTAATAGAACAGAGCAAAAACTTCAAGTAGAATCAAAGTTTTTTTTAAGCAAAACAAACAAAAATATCAGCATCTAGCAAATTAATGAAATTATTCCTTGTTTTCTTTATCTATTTCAACGACATTAAAGAGATACAGAATTCAATAATTAGTTTAATAATGTAATAATGCGGGTACCCAAACGGCGCTCTTTACCATTTTTAATAATTTTGAAATTTCAAGATTGTCATCAATGTGTCCTATTAAAGGGTTGTTTCCTATCACATATCCTTTGTTTCATGTTCATCAAAGAGTGAATCAATGAGCATACACACGTTCGGAATAACTGAACATCATTATAAGAAAAAACTCAGATCAAACATTCAATATAAATGTATCGCCCATGCCCATGCGATAACCTCATCTGTATTCATCGGGTTAAAACACAGAAAAGTATGTATGATTCAGTTGTTCATTAAGTATGTTGATATCATTTGTTATATCAGCAATCTCTCTTCCTCTCTTTCTCTCTCATTTGTTAGTCGAGGTAGACATCTTAAGTCTGTTCACAAACGTGTACTGACAACTAAATTTAACGTTTGATAATGATTTACTTGATCTAATCGACATATGAATCCCTCTGTATCATTCGTGTTTCTTGACGTTAATTTATGACATGTATGCATGCGCCAATCAAAAGGTTACCTTTCTGTCTGTTCACAACAACGTATCGCTCTATGAACATCTACCTATGTGAACGTTATGTTTAGACGTATTCATTTATAACACTGATCAGTCTGATCGAGTCTCTCTACTACGATTTCTGGCAGTGATGCAGTCTCTTGATGTCAGTGTTTGGCATTTATGCATCCGTCAATCGAAAGTTTACCTTTAAATCTCTTCAACCTTCTTATCGATATATACACATTCACTTATTTGAACGTTTTCCTGAGACGTATGCAATTATTAAACTCTCTGGACTGACTCCTAACTTATAATTCTGCCAGTCATACATATTACATTAGATATGAACCCAATATATGCATTCACAACTACTTTAACACAGTTACACACGCGCATTTCGTAACGCTTTGCACAAATAATTCCTTTTATATTAGTCATTCGCTGATTCTTGGCTCTTAAAGCCAATGTCTGGCACTCATAACTTTATCAATAGAAACGAACTGATTATATCACTTAAAAAAATGACTGTTAACACATGCACTTTTAACAACATTTTGTTTACTAATGCATTTATGGAAAGTATTCTACGCTTCATGTCTTTTGACAAGGATTTCTGTTTAGAATCATTTGTCAGTAGACATGAATGTTTTACGTCTCATCACTGAAAATTAAAAACGAATAAACATGCACATTTCTTTATTTTTTGTTGACACGTGTCAATGTACGATGCCATTTGGACGGAATGGTTCTTTTGAAGACAATTCCTGGTGACCGTGCATTTTTCCAAGGAACATTTTATTTCTTTTCACATCTACCTATTAGTTGCTCAAAACGTCATTTAATAGCTAATAAAAGAAACGTTGATAATTAAAATATATATGAGAGTTTGGTGAATCATGTAAGAAACCTACGACAATCATTCATTTATCAGTAGAAGAAGACATCTTGAATCGCTTCACAAGAGTTTATTGACAACTAGATTGCATTTTTGATAATGATTTACTGGCTCTAGTCCATTTATGAATAACATTGTATAACTTGTCTCTTTTTAAGTCCGTTTGTAGCATTTATAAATGCGTCAATCAAAAGGTTATCTTTATGTCTCCTCTCAACGTCTTATAAATAGATATGCATTTATTAAAATGACTGGACTGTCCGACTTTCCAGACTTCAATTTCTGGCAGTCATGCATTTGTCGCTAGATAAGAACCCAATACATGTATTCACAACTACTTTATTACAGTTACAAATGCGCATTTCTCAACGCTTTGTACCCACATTTGCTTTATTAGAAATCATTCGATAATTCTGGGATCTTGAAGCCAAAGTATGGCATTAATGAGTTTGACAATATAAACGAACTGATTGTATCTCTTCAAAACAAATGTCTGTAACTCGTGCACTTTCGACAACATTATGCTAGTAATCCATTTATGGAAAGTATTATGTGCTTTGTGTGTCTTGACACGTCTTAATACGTCATTTAAGAGCTAATAAATGAAACGCTTGTAATTCCAAAAATGTATGAGTGGTTAGTGTATCATGAAATGAAAGTCTTAAGTCATGCATATGTCAATAGAAAGTAACCCTTTTTATGAATTCACAACTACTTTATGACAGGTACACATGACAATTCCAGGTTTACCGTGCATTTGTCCGATTAAAGTAATATTTTATTACTTGTTTCATCTGCCTATTGGATTCTCAAAACGTCATATGAGAGATAATAAATTAAACGTTATAAACCTATATTGGTGTTTGGTGTATCATTTAAGAAACTTGTGACCATCATTAATTTGTCAGTGGAAATAGACATCTTAGGTCTCTTCACAAGAGTGTATTGAATACTGAATTGCACGTTGCATCATTCGTGTCTCTTGACGTTAATTTATGACATTTATGCATCCGTCATTAAAAAGGTTACCTTGATGTCTCTTCACAACAACTTAACGATTTGTAAACAACAACCTCCGATAACGTTTTCTTTAGACGTATTCATTTTGAAAACTAATTAGTCTCATCGAATCTCCTCACTTCAATTTCTGACAGTCATTCATTGGTCCGTAATTAGGAGACCATTCGCGTAGCACTACATTTTGTTTACTAATGCATTTTTGGAATGTCATCTATGATTAGTGTCTCTTGATACCGATTTCTGTGAAGCAGGAATGTTTCGTTAGATGTGAATCACTTACGTAACATCACTGCTTCTTAAATATAGATAAACATATACGTTTCTTCACGTTTAGTAGAAACATGTGAATGTACAATTCTTATTGGCTCTGCTGAAGACAATACCTGGCGACCATGCATTTGTCCGTTTAAAGTAACATTTGTTCCCGTTTCACATCTGCCTATTGGTTGCATTATACGTCATTTTAGAGCTAATAAATGAAACGTTTTATTTTCAAAAAATTATGAGTGGTTAGTGTATCATGAAATGAAAGTATGACAATCAACCATTTGTCAGTCGAAGTAGACATCTTAAGACTCTTCACATGATTGTATTGACAACTAAATTGCACGTTTGAGAATGATTTACTAGGTCTAATCCTTTTATGAATCACTTGTTATCATTCGTGTCTCTTGACGTCAATATGTGGCATTTATGTATGCGTCGATCGAAAGGTTTCCTTTATGTTTGTTCACAACTTCTTATCGATAGATAAAAATCCACTTTTGTGGACATTTTCCTGAGAATTATGCATTTATTAAACTGACTGTACTGTCCGAGTCTCTTCACTTCAATTTATGCCAGTCATGCAAATGTCAGTAGAAAGGAACCCAATTTATATATTCACAACTACGTTATGACAGTTACACATGCACAATACTTAACGTTATGTTCCCATTTATGCTTGTATATAACTCATTCGATGATTCGTGTCTCCTGAAGCCATCGTGCTGCATTCATGAGTTTGTAAGTAGATTGGAACTGAATAAATCTCTTAAAAAGAAACATTGCACTTTGGACAACATTTTGTTGACTAAGGCATTTACGGAAAGTATTCAAAGCTTCGAGTATATAAACACAGATTTCTGGCAATCAAACACTGGACAGTAGAAATAAAACCCTTACGTCAAATCACTGCTACTTAAAAACGAATACATATGTACATTTCTTCATGAGAGCTAATAATGACACGTTAGTAATTCCAAAACTATATGAGTGGTTAGTGTATCATGAAAGTAACTTATGACCATCATTCATTTGTCAGTCGAAGTAGACATCTTAAATAACTTCGCAAGAGTTTATTGACAATTAAATTGCACGTTTGAGAATGATTTACTAGCTCTCATCCATTTATAAGGCATTTAGTATCATTCGTGTCTCTTGACGTCAATTTGTGGTATTTATGCATGCGTCATTAGAAAGAGTGCCTTTTTGTCTCTTCGCTACTTCTTATTGATAGAAAAACATGCACTTCTGTCAAAGGTTTGTTTAGACGTTTGCATTTATAAAGCTGCTAGGACACATCGGGTCCCTGAACTTCAATTTCTGGCAGTCATGCATTGGTCAGCAGTTACGGACCCATGAACTTTGGTCAACATTTTGTTTACTAATGCATTTATGGAAAGTATTCTAAACTTCTTGTCTCTGGACACGGATTTCTGGCTATCATGCATGTGTCAGTAGACATGAATCAATTACGTATCTTCAATACTACTTAAATACATATAAACAAGTACTTTTGTTGATGTTTTGTAGAATCTTGTGACTGTACAATCTTCAAATTTTGGCTGTCATGCACTTGTCAGTATTTTGGAACCCAATATATGTATTGCCAACTACACAGTGAACCATGCACATTTTTTAACGTTTTTTTCCCCAATCAGCATGTTTAGAACTCATTCGATGATTCGTGTCTCCTGAAGCCAATGTCTTGCATTCATTATTTTGTCAGTATATTGAAACTGATTACATCTCTTTAAAACAATCGATTGGTACTCATGCACTTTGGACAACATTTTGTTGACTAATGCATTTAAAGAAAGTATTCTATGCTTCTTGTGTCTTGACGAGGGTTTTATACTGTAATGTTATCCGTCTCTTTCCGGAATATTTCCTGTATGCATAGTCATGTAGGATCGTGTTTGTTTAAAAACAGAAAATATCATTGTAGTTAGCTTTAAGTCCTCGACAGTTCCATTGTATGATGGTGTTCTTGATTATAAAGTTAAGGATGAGATAGTGGAGCTAGGTTAGACATTTCGCGGAGGCAATCTGTGCTGTTATTTGTCTAACGGAAGTACTAGAGTGTATTTGTATTTAGTAGGTTTGTAGCAACCTTGAGTACCTATAGCAGTAACTTCTTCGTCCATGTTTTCCATCTTTCCTAACCTGTTGTAACTTTTAATGGGATCATCTGACCCTTCTTCTGCTTTTTTATTGTGATTTATGTTTATTTCTTTGTTGTATCGGTGGTGGAGGAATGCTGCTTGTGTAAACATTGTGCTATTTTTGGTTGATAATTGGGGATATTTGTACTTGTTGTATCGGGTTGATCCGTATGAGTTTTTGCCTAGCCTTCGGATAGGGAATAATGGATGTAAACTATATTCTCCGAATCTCCTTCTCATGTTTCCAAGTAGCACACTTCTTGGGATCGGCATGATGTTCCTTGCCACAGTTGACCCAAGGCGGAGTTGCTTTACAATCAGATTCCTGAAGAGAATGGTCTCCGCATCGGCCACATATTTTCAATTTGGAAAATATATCTTCGTGATTGCCGTATTTTGGATACTTAGTCACCTCTTTCGACACAGAGTGAGGCCAATTATTCAACCCCGAAACCGCAAGAAGCGGGGATATATTTTTTATTGTAAACATTTTGAACAAAAGTTAAAGATACAAAGAAGACATCAAATTGATGTGTAGTATAAATATAAAATGATACATTTTTAAACCAAATGCAAAGCAAAACTAATCATACATGTTCTTTCATACGCTACGCTTACCGAATATCGTGTTGAATCATAACGGTATAATTTGGAATATCCAGTTGGAACGGGTTGCAAAGGCACTAACCGGAGACACAGTTATTCACAAAAAGTATACGAGTCTTAAATTACCTATTATATTTTTTCCATCGCATTGTTGACAATGATGCAGTTGTGAAATACACTTTTGTCTTTTTAACTTCGTTGCTTTCCAACGGCTTGTGGTATTGATGGACAAAAGAGCGGCACTTGCTTGTTTAATTTTCAATAGTATCGTCAATTATAATGGAGTCCCATGTATGATGATTTATTATTTACGTGCACCAACAAATTCATTTTGACTTTGAAAATGGATTAAAGCTTTTCCTGATTAACTTTCTTTGTCACAGTTACATCAACACATATAAGCATAACAGGTTACGATTAGATAGCATCATTTCAGGAGACAGGAGGAAAACATGATATTAACTACGCAAGCAGACTAGTAAATTCCTGAATTGATTATTTGTGTGAAAGTTATATGAAGTATTTATGATTGGCTTGACAAATCGCATACATTTAACTAGCTTGCAACCTGTTAGTATTCTTTGTTACTGATGTAGACTTTATGCTTAGTTCGAACTTTATCGCAGTTCACCATGTTGTATGTTGAAAAATCTAAACGGAGTTTGAATAGATAGAACGATATCACAATATTCTATGCAATATTTGAAGCATGTTATACTTTGTGTCATCATGCGCGCCATCATGTAGCCAAGTACATTTAAATGAATCACGAACATATTGTATAATATATCAAGTGTATGGCCTGATTTGTAATCCCTGGCGTCGTGTTGTTGAGCTTCCATATGTTATGATGTGTTAATTATAACTATTCATTTATATATTTTAAAATGTTAATTTAATTATCCGTTTCAAAGTCAGCATATCCATCCTTCCATTTAGTGTTTATTTCAATCCATTGTAAGCTTTAGGAACGAGTGTAGATCTGGCCGAATCATTTTCAGGAACGTACAGCTAAATGAAAAATGAACACGTCCCAATATCTTTCTTACATCTTTGATCCATGACAAGAATATGACAAGAATACATTCAATTATTTTCTTATTTTCCTTGTCATATATAAACAACAATAAAATACAAATCATATGGCGAATAACCGTCCTTTTAATTCGTTGGAGCGAGCAAGGGATGAGCTGCGTAAGTACTGATTAGGATAAATGCAATAAACTAACCTAAGCGATTTCGACTCTTACGTGCGTTGGAGGATCTTAAAAGCTACACAAAATTATAACCCTTCTTAGATCTGATTGAATAACAAGGAGGCTGTTCTGAAACCCAGTCGCAGAAAACTTCTCCTCTCATTGCCACACTTTCATCTACTGCTCAGAACTCCAAGTAGAGTTCAGAAACCATTAAAGAAAATTAATCTTATTGAATACGTTACCTTAGAACATAAACACCAAGCAGTTTAAACCCAGAAAGATAGGAAATTATCAAAATGTGTTTGATAGTCAACGATGGCTTATACTTACTACTATAACAATGAAATGTCCGGGATATAATTTGCTCTCAGATATATTTCCATAAAATAACAATTGTCGTTAAGTTTAAATCAACTAGTTAAACCATTTAAGCTTTCATTCCTTTAGAAATAATCGAGAAAAGTCAAACACAATGGCTCAATGTTTCATTTGTTTCTCTAGTCAATGTTTCGAATGAGCTGAAAGCACCACTATATATATATATATATATATATATATATATATATATATATATATATATATATATATATATATATATATATAATATGTGCTTATAATTAGGAGGACACAGTTCTTTGAACTTTTTCGTCTAGCAACTCAAGTTTTTTTGTATGTAGTGACCAGTTGGACTAAATCTTCTTCTTCAAAATACTCAAGGCATTATTTTCTCTAGATTAACCAAGGTCCTCTGCTATTATTCTTGGATAAGGACATTCTTTGGAATTTATTTTGAATTCAACCCTGACATGACCGTTGACACGGTAACAATCTATATGCTATAACGGGCACTTCATCGACTTCTTTTGTACCTAGTTTTATTCAGGACTCTACATTACTAAGACTTTTGTCTGTAATTCTTGAATTATTTTGGGAATTATTTCTCAAAACGGTAAGTATTTTATGATCAAGTTCGCCTTGATTTCTAGGGAAATACATTGTTTGTTACATTTATATAAAGCTTGATGTCGTTCACTCTTTTTGATACTAATTTACTGAGCATTGACTCATTAAAAAAATGTTGGGCGCTCGTACTTAGAATACGAATTTCAATAAAATATTTCCGAAAACTTTGCTTTTGAAATTTCAAAATTTTGATTCACTTTGTTTTGGAAGTTCCTAAAACCTAGTTTTGGCCAATACAATGGGCCAACACAAAGCTTCACGATGCTGGACATGGCAAGCACCAAACAGAATCCATCATAACCATATCAACTACATACTGGTTCAAAACAAGTACCGGTCTGGCATCAATAGAGCAAAAACAAGAATGTCCCCATGTGCTGCTGTTGGGAGTGATCACGATCTCGTCATTATGAACTTCCAAGTGAGGTTGACGACAATTAACAAGCAAAATAAAATCAGGCTCAAATTGAACCTTGAACAACTGAATGACCCAAACAATTGCAAGCCATTCCAAGGCAAATTTGGAGGAAAATTTGCTCCACTTCTTGTGATGGATGTTGATTTTAACGTGATGACAGACACTTTCAACACAGTCATGACAACAGTTGCCAAGGACACAATTGGCCTCCATCGTCCAAGGAAAACACCCTAGGTTACATAAGAGATTCTGAACCTCTGTCATGCCCGAAGAGACCTCACAAACACAAGGCACACAACAGGAGCAGTGGAGTAACGAGCAATAAACAAGAATATCAGAAATAATGTGAAGAAAGCAAAAGGAGATTGAATGGCACAAAAGTGCACATAAATAGAGAGCAGTGTGATAACGAATAACATCAAAAAGAACTTCCAGATTGGGAAAGACCTCACCAGACAGAAGCAACAAAGAGTCAGTAACATTCAAGTCCAAAATGGAAAATGCCTCACAGAAGCAAGTGACATTGCAGAAAGATGGACTGAGTATTGTACAGAACTCTACAACCATCCGTCCACAGGAGACCCAGAGGTGCTTGATTTCCCCATTCTCAAAGAAGAGGTGTAGTCAGCAATAAGAGCTCTGAAGAATGGGAAGGCAGCTGGAGTAGACAACATCCCAGCTGATTTTATCAAATGTGGCGGGGATTAAGTGATAGAGCTACTAGCAAAAACCTGCAACAAGATTTGGCAGACAGTACTGATTATAACACTCCCCAAAAAGGCAATCTCCAGCTGTGCAAAAATTACAGAACTACCAGTTTGATCAGCCATGCTAGTAAGGTGATGCTGACGATCATCTTGAACAGAATTAATCCTCAATCAGAAGAAAAAATCGCTGAAGAACAGGCAGAGTTCCAGAGTGGAAAGAAGCACAACATAACAAATATTCAATCTTAGAGTTCTGTGCGAAAAGTACACACAACATCAACAAGACATCTCTATCATGTGTTCATATATTTCACAAAGGCTTTTGACAGAGTGCGGCATGAGGCATTATGAGTCACAATGAAGAAGTACAACATGGGTCAGAAGTTGATCAACACCATTAAGCAGCTGTATGCCAAGGCTACCAGTGCAGAAATTGCTCATGGTCCTGTGGGGGACTGGTTCAAGACTACAGATGGAGTACGGCAAGGCTGTCTCCTGTCACCCGCACATTTAAACATCTACTTAGAGCGCATTATTAACGAAGCCCTGGGAAACCACTAAGGGATGGTCAGCAATGCAGGACGTAACATCACCAACCTCCACTTTCCAGACGACAGTGATGGGCTGGCAGGCAATGAAGATGAGCTCGCCACTTTAATGAAGAACCTGGATAAAACATCTTCCAGATTTGACATGGAGATAAGTGCCACGAAGACAAAGCTGATGACAAATAGTGGCAAACAAATCTCAACCAATATTAAAGTCAGAGGACAGGAGCTGGAAACAGTGGGCCATTTCAAATATCTTGGTTCCATAATCACGGAAGAGGGATCAAGAGCAGCAATTTTGTCACGAGCAGCACAAGCAACGGCAGCTATGTTAAAACTAAGACTCATCTAGAGAGACATGACTATCTGTCTGAAAACTAAAATCAGACTATTGAGAGCACTAGTCATGTCAGTCTTCCTGTATTCATGTGAAGCCTAGACCCTGACAGCAGAAGTACAACGAAGAATCCAGGCACTTGAAATGAGATGCTACAGAACCATCCTGGGCATCTCTTACATTAACCACATCACAAATGAAGAAGTGCATAACACCACCAGGCACAAAGTAGTCCGATATGAAGACCTCCTCACCACTGTCAAAAAGAGAAAGCTTAAATGGTATGCCCATGTCACTAGAGCTAACAGTCTATCCACAACAGTAATGCAGGGTAGTATTCAAGGTTGTAGAAGGAGACTTAGTCAGTGACCAAAGTGGAGTGACAACATAACAGAATGGACCGGGAAATGTTTTGCAGAGACACACAGGCATTGGCACATGATTGAGACAAGTGGAGGAACTAGTGAGATGTTTAGCAGCACAGTGCCTCAACGACTACACTAGGTCAAGAAACATGATGATGATGATGATGATGATGATGATGATGATGATGATGATGATGATGATGATGATGATAATGATGATAATGATGATAATGATGATGATGATGATAATGATCTCCCAGTTATTAGTTCACATTTTAGAATTTTTGTGTGAAACTAACAGGTTTTTTAAATGTCATCCAAAATGTAGATCTTTTTTCTAAATCTTTCACAGGAATAAAACATCTTCATATAAAGATGATTTGGTTCAGAATGCCAAACGTATGATGAGACTAAAACTTCTTTAACGAAGCAAAAAATAAACATCTCTTGGTCTAATATTTGGTGGAAAAGAGTATTTTTAATAAAGGTGATTTTGATTTGATTAGTAATACTGAATCGGACTATATCATAACGAAAAAAAAACTCAAATTCAAATACAAAATGGAATTAAAGTTCATAAAGCTCTAGCGTGAGAACGAATAAGAGGAAAAGAACATGCAATGGGAAATAGAGGAAAAAGGGAAATGTAATTAGATAAATATGAGAGAGAGAGAGCAGAGGATGCAATTGGTGAAATAGGAGAAAGAAATGCAAATGTAATCAGATATATGAACGAGAGATGAAAATGCCATTGGCGAATGTGGATAGGGAGAGACAAATGCCGTTACGCAAAGAAAAAAACATTTTTGGAGTAAGAGAAGATAGAGAATAAAACAAATGCAAAAGCAGTTGCTTAACAAAGAACAAGAAAGACAAATGCAAATGGCACGATAAATGGAAGAACGGAACAGTTTATATTAAAATAATTAGAGAAAGCAAGTGAAAACCTCATCCCCACTTTACGTACAAGTTCAAGTTCTGATGATGCTAAGAATACTGTGTTGGTGCTCCTGTTTAAAGAAACACAATTATTTTCATCATTTTGAAACTATTGCTAAAATGTCGAGATGGCCTGGAGAGCACTTGCTTGGCAAAGTCCAATACATCTATCCTTCACTGTCAGTGCAATCAAGTGCTGACAATGATCAGGCTATATAATGCATCTTGAAGGGTTACGAATTTAGTCACTGGGGCTTATCGACAAAACTTCAGGAACATATTCAAGAAGCTAATAAAAGTCACGTCGAATTTGTAGTATGAAAAGAGCAGTTATTTCTTAGGCTGTTCTTAATCACAAAAGTTGATGCAGACTATGAAAATCTCAGACAACTCATATTCGGAACTTTAGAACGTGCTGCTCTTATTGATGAATAGTAACGCTTTTCTCATAAAGTGTATTGTGTTGGTAAGTTAATCACTCAGTAGTCAAGTTTTTTTTTTTCACCTAATTGGAGCCCTTCCAAATTTGCGTCTGACATAATGTTTAGAAATCAAGTATCTGATGATATTGATCAGAAGTCCTTATAGTTATTTACGTTTGTTACAAGTTGTAGAAAGCAAAATAATCAAGTCAGACCAATTCCAAATGATCGTATCTCTCTTAGGTTACTATCAATAGCACGGTCACGGTCATGTATTGAAAGCAATACATTTATTGGTTCAAATAAACTCCATTTTAATTGTTTGTGGAGAATTATGGATCATTCAAGTTTGATTCGGCTAATCCTATCCTAATTGCAAGTTTTAGATACATAGGTATCACGTATTTTGTCTTTTTATGAAAAGCATACTTCTAACCAGTCTTCTTATTCAGAGAGTAGAGTGCGGCTTTGTTAATGTTCCTCTCCGTTGTGTATAGCTATCATCAGGGTTAGTATCAGGACCCGTGACAGTTGGAACAGTTTTGTCCTTACCAGTTGAGAGCATTCAATTAATACTGGCAATGACTTTGATAGACATAAGATTATGATTACTTTACTAGTAACTTACAAGCATCGTTTTGATCAGAAAGTGCTATTGAAGAATACAGTCCTGATTTATACTCAAATTGTGCAGTTACTAAAGCTTTGGCACATAAAGGTCTTAAAAATGACATTGATCAGGAATTCGTTTAGCTGTAACATCGTTTGGTCATCTTTAACTTGTATTTGTTTGGATCATTCAAAGGGTATTGGTCATAGTAATCCTTTTTTAACCTCTCATTCTCTTTATTCTAACTGGGATGACAAACCGCAGTCATATGCCCTCGAAGATGAATTAGATCTTATGTTTGTTTCAACGGGCTATTAATGAAGCTGAAGCTGACTATTTACCACTTTGTTTCTTCACTTGAGATGGAATTCTTATTAGAAAATGGAGCCTACCTGAGGTACCTGCTGGCGTGAGTGGTCAGGGAACGATCACGTTGTAGTTCCAAAATAAGACTTATCACATGATCTTGAACCATTCACTGAACAACGCATGATTACTAATTTTAAATTCAATAGAGCAAACCATCCCATGCGTTTCCTAAATGCATACGTCTCAATGAAACGTTCATAAATAGGATGTTTATCTGACATTAAGTAGCTGTGAAGCGAAATGCAGGCAAATGCTTGATTGCCATAAATTGGTTTTTGGTGACTCGAATGATTGATTGTGTTTAATAAACGCAAACGCCTCAGGATACAGTTCTCAAAATAAGATTTGTAAATGTCATTTGGTAGATGTGAAGGCAATCAAATGGATCCTTTATATTCAACAATTTGGCTTCAAAAGGCACTAAGTAATACAAGGTGTTTAATAAATGTTTAAGCCACAAAAATACGTTATCAAAGATGCATTTTTATTTGACAAAACGAGCTACAAAGATGAATAAAATGTTTATTTCTACTAACAAAAGCTTGATTACCTGACACTAATTTCCATAGATTAAACCCCGTCACATGAGTCTTATAAATAGTCAAGTCTTAATTAAACGTTTTTCAAAGTAGATATTTATCTGACATTAAGTATGTGTGAGAGAAATAAAGGGTTCCTCATTACTGCCATATTGACATGAAATTACGCGTATGATGCAAGATTGCCACAAACGGTCGTCACGACACATGAATGATTGTAAGTGTTTCATAAATACAAGATCGTAATCAAACGTATTAAAATTGCATTTTAAGCGGTCAATAAGTTGCTGTGTAGAGAAATGAGAGCTTCCGTTCTACTGACCAATGCATGATTAGTAGTACTTGGCGTGAAGAAAGTAGAAGGCTGAATAAAACTTTCTCAAATATGGAGTTTGTTCTGACCTGTAGTCGTTGCTTATCTGAGCTTACTGTTGTTCTGTCATTATTCTAGTTTAGGTAATATCACTACCAACAGTGCAATATTTGTAACTCTTTATCCCTTAGTCCATTATCAGTTAATATAACCAATAGAGAGAGAGAGAGAGAGAGAGAGAGAGAGAGAGAGGAGAGAGAGAGAGAGAGAGAGAGAGAGAGAGAGAGAGAGAGAGAGAGAGAAAGAGAGAGAGAGAGAGAGGGAGGGAGCGAGAGATAGAGAGAGAAAGATAGATAGAGAGAGAAAGAGATAAAGAGAGAGAGAGAGAGAGAGATACACACACAGAGACATAAAATGACACCGATATAGTGTGTGTTGAAAATAGTATATTCTGATATCCAGGCTACAGTGCAAGTGAGAGAAGATGAGTGAGAAATAATGTCGTAATTCTGATATACTGACATACCAATCTCTCTGTCTCGCGAGAGAGAGAGAGAGAGAGAGGGACAGAGAGAGAGAGAGAGAGAGAGAGAGAGAGAGACAGGGACAGAGACAGGGACAGAGAGGGAGATAGATAGAGAGAGAGAGAGAGAGAGAGACAGGGACAGAGACAGGGACAGAGAGGGAGATAGATAGATAGAGAGAGAGAGAGAGAGAGAGAGAGAGAGAGAGAGAGAGAGAGAGAGAGAGAGAGAGAGAGAGAGAGAGAGAGAAAGAATGACACCGATATAGCGTGTGTTGATAATATTATACTCTGACATCCAGGCTACAGTACAAGTAAGAGAGGATGAGTGAGAAATAATGTCGTAATTCTGATACACTGATATGCCACTCTCTCTCTCAGACGGTGTGTGTTCAGTGAATGAAAATTACCAGATGGGCACTTTCTTATTGTCAATTCTTATTGTTTGTGTTGATCTATTATTCCCCTAGCTAACCAACTGACTCAGTGGAAGACAGAATAATATGCCTGAACAAGTTTTTGAGATTTATCACATATACTCAGCCACTTGACAAAAATCATTAATTAAAAAAGGATCTAATATACCCCGGGTAATAAGGAGAATACCTTATAATGTTGTCCGTCCATTAACCTGTCATATAGGTTATCTGTTATATGACAAGGTTTAGTTATGGCATCTGGTCCACTTGCACCTACATGCATGCAACCTGCACGTTGTATCAATGAAAAACAGTTATGTTTCTCAGAAATACAGTGTTCTTACATTGTCGTACTTACAAGCAGTGTTATGGTAAAATTAGATAACATATTGTTTTTAAAAGGTCGTCCTTTTCATTCCTTCTTGGATTAAAAATGAAACGTTATCTTTATATTATTGTCGCATTCGGTATTACTTGCCAGTGGAATGCTGTTGAGTTACCCAGACTGAGGTGTATAGTTCATAGCTGCGTCATTGTCAACACAATTCTTCAGAAGGAATACGCTATAGCTTTTATGTCAATATGGCTGTCATTAGAAAATGAATAATGAACGCATAGGTTCCAAATCCTTCCCGTATTTAGTCATCTGCTATTTCTACATGAAAAATTTACTATTTGCTTTGCTTGTTTGTTGTTCCTTTGTTCTGTTTGTTTAAATTTATTTAATTGGTTTCCTTAAAATACCGGCAATATTTCATAAACCGTTAGAAAAAGCGTACCGTTTAACCAGTAACAATGCCAATAATTTAAATTTAAAACTATATGTAGCGGATATTTAAAAAGAAGCAGAACATCTCCTTTTCATCACATACGAAATTTGACGAATACCCGCTTGACAGATTAAACTCACTCTTCAATATATCATAACCATTAAATGTGTGCTAAATTTACTTCAATTTCAAGTTAGTGACTACAGACGGATGGTAACATCAACTTCAGTTGGGTGGGAACACTTGTATATGTGGCTGTCATCAGCTTACAACTGTTGAAATACTGAGGGACGATCTATGACACTTGAGAGCGGGTGAGAGTAGAGCATGAAGACAACAGGTCCAAGAAGAGACCACTGTCAAAACCAACAGTATATATTAACTGGCCTAGAGTTAATTTCATTTAAAGATACAATTTGTGTCCTGTTGTCTATGTAGTACTTGAACAACTTTAAGGCGGTATTCTGAATGCCAAATGCATGCTGGAGACGGTGACGTAATGTATCATGGTCTATTTGTCAAATGGTGCAGAAAAATGAAGGACTGTTAGGACAGCAATATTTTCAATATCCAAAACAGATATAATGTCAGTAAATACTTTCAGAAGAGTAGTTTCAGTACTGTGGCAAGGGCTATATGCAGACTATACATTGCTAAAAGGACTGGTTGAATTCAAATGAGATATTATCTGGGTTAGAAAAACTTTTTTCTACGATTTTTATATAAGCTAGGGATTAGAAACTGGGCGATAGTTCTTTAAATCGTTATGGTCAAGTGATGGGTTTTTCTGCAGAGGTTTTACGATGGCACTATTGAAAAAGGAATTGAATTCCCCCGATGAGAGAGCGAATAGCATCAGTTAGTTAGGCAATATTGGGTGTAATTGCTTCTATATATTCCTTGGTTACCCGTGGTTTTCGATGAGAAAGGGATAGAGATAGAGAGGGAGACAGAGACAGACAGACAGACAGACAGTCAGAGAGAGAGAGAGACAGAGACAGAGACAGAGACAGAGACAGAGACAGAGACAGAGACAGAGAGACAGAGAAAGAGAGACAAAGACATAAAGAGAGGGGGATACCAAGACATAGATATAGACAAACACGGGGACAGAGAAAAAGTAGATGGTTCTTGCTGATTAATTAAAAATTAAGACATTTGCGTTTTACTATTTTCAATTCTTATGTTTGGTATTGATCGATTATTCTGATGCCTTACCAACTGATGAGGTGGAAGACAGATAAAAGGACTGATTATATTTTTTGGTGAATTATTTTAATCTACTCAGTTACACAAGTACATTTAACAAGAACGTTACAAATTCGGATACTAAAGAGAATACATTATCAAAATGTTAGCCTATTAGCCTATTTTATCGGTCAGCTGTTCAACAAAACGGCTTAATTATGTGGACCATTTGCCACTTCTAACTTGCAACCTGTGCGTTGCAACAATGAACACTGACATGTGACATATGAATAATCCTTTCAACATTATTTTACTTACAATCAATATGCTGATTGGTGAACGCAGCAAATATATCCTTTTGAAAGGATGTCGTTTTAATTCCTTCATATCAATGGTATGTTTATACTGACCAATGCATGATTGTCAGCAATTGACGTCAAGAGACACATATCATGCAATGAATATCAAAATGCATCATTGTCAATAAAATGTTCTCGAAAATGTATAATCAACTCATATTGAGAAGTTGTGAAGTGATCAATGTTAAGTTGCTACTAACAAAATGCATGATGGCTACAGCACGATTCATTCAATCTGCTTGATGTTTAACTGCCATTAATTATGTCAAGAGGTAGAAAGTGTTATTTTAATTGACAAATACATGATTGTTAGAAAATGCCGTAATGTTTCATAGACCATCTAATGATTGATATAAATGCAAAACAGTTAATATAACGTTCATGAAAGTGTACATACGAATGGTTTCAAACAGTTGTGAAACGACTGATTGGATTTCCCTCTACCGAGTAATATAGTATTGCTAGAAAGTGTTGTGCAGAGACAAGACCCATCGAATGTGTTTTATTAATGTTTACGTGTCTATATAAGTTATCGAAATTCCATGTTTAGGTGTTATTATCTGTAGTTGTGAAGATATATGAATGGTTTATTTCTACTGAAAACTGTATGATTGCCTGAAAATGTAGGCAAGAGTCTCGATCTATCCACTGTGTTTCTTGACTACACCATTTAAACATCAAGACTGTAAAACGTTCACATATATCTGTGATTAAGTAGCATTATAGAGAAGAGATATGAATGTTTCCTTTGTAATGAAAGATGACAGACATTCGAAACTATTCACTCGAAGTACCCAATGTGTTTCATAAATGCATACGTATTAATAAATATCTCTACAATTTCCAATTTGAAATGATATTAACTAGTTAGGAGGAGATATAATGCGATTTGTATTTTGAAAAATGCGTGTTTTCCGGAAATTGGTGTAAACACACATTACAAATCAATTTTTTTTTTATAAGTGCTTAAGTATCAACTTGATGTTTGGAAAAGTGACTCTGTAACTGTCATGAATTAGTCGAGGAGAGATATAAATGGTTCTAACGCCTTTTGTTTGTCATTATGTACTTGCCGGCTTGTTGAACAATATATTCGCTAAACGTTGTTTCATTTTGATGATCTGGAAACAAATACTATTCAAATATAGAATTGGTAGCTATAGTGAATATATGTCTAATAGAATTCAAGTTGTGGAGTCGCAACGTTTACATCAAGAAAAGAAGGAAAGTAAATGCACCACAAACGTATGTTTTAAATAAAGTTAGTTTGAAGATAAGGACATTTAAATTAAGAGAATCTGTGATACAGATACAACTAACAAGAACGTCAAACACATATTGAATGCAGTGAAAGCAGTGAACTAAAGTCCTAAGATTACGAAAAGAGCTCATCGAGATGACTAATAAGCTAATGTCAAAGGAACAAACGTACACCACTAACAACAACTCTCCAGTCGACATTCGGACCTGTTTGTAAATGACTTCCCTTACTGTTAACAAACCATTAGAGATAATCTTGACAACACAATTTCAATTGACTAGCCGTCACCATACAGATGCGACATATAATTTCAGCAGCATCCGTTAGTAGCATTTGAGCCTGTCTCTCTGGATTTAGTACGTACAATCGTAATGAAGGGTATACTAAAAGTCAAATAAACGTGATCCAGTTATATTATTGCTACTGATTGAATGCTTAGATCCAATATTGCTTTTACTAACTGATGTTAATAATACATCTCTCTCATCTGGGTAATTTCCATCATTTTCAAAACTCCCAATTGAAAGCCTCTGCTGAAGAAAACATCATTATACCATGACGAATTAAATAATCCTCATCAGTTTCTAATTTCCCATTCACAAAAATCTTAGAAAACATTACTCTAACCCAATTTGTATCACATCTGTAAACAAACAGTCGTATTAGCAATGTACAATCTGCATAACGCCTTTACCACAGTACTGAAACTACTCTTCTGAAAATAGTTAATAACATTCTCTCTGCTTTGGATAGCTGGAAGATTACAGTCCTCACCCTCCTTGATTTGACCGGAGCTATTGACACATCAGACCATGATATAATACTGCACCGTCTACAACATGTATTTGGCATTCACAATATAGCATTATTGAGGTTAAAGTTATATTTAGTCAACCGGACACAACTGTTTGTCCGCAAATGAAATCCATTCCAGTCCAATTGAGCTATGTTTTTGTGTTCCACTTGGGTCTGTTCTTACACCTGTTCTCTTCATTCTATACACTCAGCCGATCTCAACTGTCATATATCATCATCCGGTGCCTCACCAATTGTACGCTGATGGCACCCAATATACAAATATAGCCACCAACTGAGGTTCATACTACCATCCAAGGTGTAGAGATGATGTGAAATCAGAAATGATATGTGACTAAATCCAGATGAATGATCATATAAAGGAGGCCATTCTGATCACAAGACAAATACTTTCTCATTCACAGACTTTACCTCAAACAATATATATTAGCAGTACCCAAATACAGTAAATTGAATGTTGGACAGATAATAAAACTGACGAACTAGATAAATGGTAGATTAGTGGACCTTATCCACCTGCCTATGATTAGTATATCTACATAAATACTGCTTCCTAGTGTATAGTTTATTTCGCAACCCTCTCCCCAAATATAAACAAACTATGTAATAGATAACATAAAGTAGCATCTTAGATCATTTACATCGAGCTTTTGTGAGAATGACAAAATAAAAACCTAAACTTCAACCACATTTGGTATATTTTGTTTGCACTGTTACTTCGTAAAAATGTCCTCAGGTGTGTACTGCACGTATCAAATCCATGACCTAAGTTCAAGAAGGCGAACTCAAAGGGTATAATATTACTCTGTATTGGCAAAAAATTTGTTGATAATGATGTAGTTATGAACTACATCTCTGCATGGATAACTGGACAGCCTTCGACTGGCTAGTAACACCGAAAGGCACACTAACAAAACGATAACGTTTCATTATAAATATGGGAAGGAATAAAAAAGACTTTCAGAAAAGCGATATTTTATCTGATTGTACCATCGTAACAAGATACACGTGTAGAAATTTGGATTTACAACATAACACTTTTTATGGTGATACAAATACAAGTTTTAAAGACAAATGTCTTGAATGGTTAATTAATCATAAGTAATATGTGAGTGTAAATTATGCAAATATTGGATCAATTAACATAAAAAGCACATATTTAATAACAATAATGCCAATAAATGGCCTTACACAGTTCACGGACAAGGAATAAATACTTCACAGTGATTTCACAATGTAATAAATGATGTGGTTTACTTACATAGTACCAACTGTAGTATTTTACTCAAATAGTGACATATATTCGCTCAACTAGTGAACTTATGTAAACAAACGGGCCATATTTACAAATTATCTTTACAGTCCCAAACACATACTGGACTGTACAAACCCCAAAAAATTAGCCCACGGCTAAACAATTATATATATGGTGTTAAACACTTCATCACTAACACATTCGTTTATCAAGCACAATCGTCAGTCAAGCCGTACGTACTCCAGGTTGGTGACTCAAGCAATTTGCGAACGCCAATTCCAGTCACCATCGCCCGATAACCTGATAATATTACTCCGATAAGTCTGATCCTTCGGGTCTGCTATACATCTATACAGCTGATCACTCCGGTCACTCTGGTGAGCTCTACGCACTGCACTGATCACTTTGGTTAGCTCAATAGCAACTCTATACACTGATCATTGTCGTCAGCTGAACATACATCTAACACCGTGTATTATGTATGGCACGGGTATATACGATAAAACGTAATGACGTTACATTCGGTAAGCTATGCAAATTACAATATCGGCACCATACTTAGAAAGCAATGCACAAGTTCAAAAGTGAACCGAATAGTGCCGATAACAAGCATACGGTACTACACGTTTCTTAGAAAGGAAACATTATATTGCTAACATAAATATATTGCTAATAAAATGCCAATATGGTAATTTTCTTCAAACAACAATAAACATCCCTCTCTTTTTCTGTATGTTTCTTTATTTCTCTCTTTCTTTAAATCTATCTCTCTCTCTCTCGATTGGTCTGTCAGCAATTGTTGTTTACCAGATTGTCTCTAATTAATACTGTTTCTGCTCCCCAGCTGACTTTTTTTGTCTGTCAAAATATCCATCTTTTAACACACACCGTCTCTGTGCAACTCAATGTTTCATTGTGTGTGTCTCTCATTATGTATGTCTGTTTTTCTCGCTCTCTTTCTCCCCCTCTCCATCCCTCTCTGTCTCTCTTATTCTTATCATATCAGTGTATATGTTTAACCACATTATAGCTGTCTCTCCTTCACCTTAGATCGGTCTGTCAGACTAGCAATTTGTCTACACACGACACACTATCTCTCTGTACCACTCTATGTTTCTTTGCATATGTCTGTATCTCGCTCTCTTTTTCTTCTGTGCTGCCGATATGTATCCACATTGTCGCCTTGATGATTGGAAGTATAACGATTACACTGAGCCACATCAATGGAAAAGGGAAATAGTTGTTGATGTACAATACAATCAATAGCAAGGTCGCTAGTAACATACATTAAAACAGAATAATGCCATAACAACGGTATGCTGATCCAGATATGTTAAGTACTTTTCATTGCTTCAACGTTCCGCTTAATTTAAAGAAAAACAGATTACCATACATTTTAAACTGCGAGAATGTCTGATCGTTCAGTGTTGAAAAACAGTGTGGTCTTTTCAAAACTGATTAATGACAGAACAGTGTATACGTTTGAGATATTCGCGTTGACCCTTTTGCATTTAACAAATCCTTTACATCATCGTGTTCCATGAAGTTATGTTCTGGTAATCATCCATTGGTTAGTACCGAGTAAGACTTTTTGTCTTTGCATCTCTTTTAATTTAACTGTTACATTTCACTCATCAGTACACATGTCTAAAGGTATCGACACATGCTATCTGCATTCAACGGTTCAATGTCGTTTTAGAGATATCAGTAAGAATACAATATGATGGATCGTTATATTTTTTAAGGTAAATTCAAACTCACAAATAGCAAATAGTTTACGAAACCTAAATTGCCAAAGACCGATTCAATGCAGTACAAAATTGATAGTAGATAGAATAAGGATAGCATAAACTATCAGATTGCGTCGCCAGATGAAACCGTCTTATTTAAAATATATATTTTATTCACCTAGCCACCCCACATAAGCACACGTGTCACAATAACCTACAGAAGCGATAGCACCAGGAAAGAGTACGTGAGCTACATCTTACTCGGTAAACTATTACACCAATACGTCAACTCGTAAGAAATTTTAAAGAAGGAATAACCGGTATATATTCATCGCCGCTGTTCGATAATACAATGTTCACTAAATATATTTCAGTAATTACATGTAAACTTGTCGAACTTTTAGTTTGATGAATTAGAATTTAAACGCACTAAAGTATGGCAAAATCTGTCTAGAAACAGTTTTAGAGAATTACATCATAATGCATTCATCCTGGGAAATCATTTCTCTAAATGTTTATCTACTTTGAAACATCTGGCGGAAGCTAAATGCAACATGTAAGACTCATGTAAGAAGCTGAATGCAAAATGTAAGATTCTAAATGTAATTACATAAAAACGACTTTATATGCGTGCGATCTAAACTGATGGGAGGTTAGCTCTGAAATGTAGTGCTATTTGACAGTTGTTCATCAGGACATGTGAACTATAATTCGATTTCAATATAATCGAGAGATCTACAAAGGCTAGAAAAAATGATTCCTTTCTATTAACGTCAAGAGACACGAAGGACACAAGGTGTTGCATAGATGGATAAGCGTGAGAAAAATGATCTCAAAAGTGCATTTACGTTGTCAATACATGTTTGTAAATATAAACAAGATGTACTTTTCTAATGATCAATACATGATTGCCAGATATTTTGCCTCAAGAGACACAAATGAGCAAAGAATTCCATACATGCTAAAGTTTTATATAGTAGATTGCAAAAAGTAACAATTCAGCAGTCAGAAAGCAAATGTGAAAGGAAAGGTGTCCCGTTTTAATGACAAATGCTGATTGTTAGAAACAGTCGTCATGATACACGAAGCACATACATTCTTCATTAAGTATTAATGTGTCAAATATTAATATTTGAAAAGTAAATATTTAAGTCATTAATCAGATGTGAAAATACATAAAATGTGATTTCCTGGCCAGTTTTCTATCATTAATATCTGTGTTTTGTGATGATTAATTTGGTATCCGGATGCTTTTCAAAAAAAACTTTCAAATTCTTTCGCCAGATGCTTAAAAGATCCTGTATCTTTAATAAATGCTTTACAATCATCAGCACGCTAGAACATTTTATTTTTTTTGCCTTACGTTGAGTATTGTAATCCCCTCTATGTTCTGGGTATTTTTGTATCTTATGACTTAAGATTTCGAATGCTATACATACATATGAAACCATAGATAGTGGTCACCTTTACCTCACTTATCTCTGTATTTCAAAGTATTTAGTGCACACAACATTTACATGCATTTTAGAAGATATTTTGTTAAACAGGACTTTGGTTCAGCAGCAGAAATTATTTTCAGAGCCAAATTTGTTCTAATAATATCTGTATAAAGCCGTGTTCAAATCTGTTAAATTGATTTTCATGGTCGAAAAGTGCCACAAAACCTTCATTTTACCTGTTTCATTCATAACGTGAATTAATGTTCATATGTTTAACATATTGCTCTGAGTAGTCCTCCATTTGCCCCACAAGTTCGTTTACGTTTATTAATGATCCAATTCTTATTTTGTACTCTATTAGCTAATTTTCGGCTCATTATATTGTATACAATATTGAGTAGGGAGATGAGTCTCAATGCCTTTAGATCTTCCATTCCCTGTTTAATACGTACTTTTTGAAACGCTTACAGGGCCACAGGCGGAGTCTCTGATGTTGCGAACACTAGCGCCCCTCATAGAGTCATCACTTTAAATACAAATATACAACCCATTCCTGTAAGGATCATTCTACATTGCGTGATTACCTTTTGCTAAATATAATTATCATCAAACACCAACCTAGTACCACACAAATTAGATAATCTAGTCCAATGACTTACCACGCCCATTGTTTTACTCGTGGATTTGTATGTACATATCATTATATGAGGATCAAGTCAGAGGAACGGCATAGGCCACACAGTAGAGGATTTCATTTCTAGATAGGATCTGTCTCTATAAGATACTAAATTACCGACATATTTACACCCAGGAATGGATACATACACGTGTATAGATTTAACAATTTGATGTCATTCGCTGCTGTTGAACTATGAATGGACGGTCGCCGATGACCTTCAGAGCAGTGATCAATTTCTATTCAACCTTGACAATATCAATTAAACAAATGATGACTCAGTTCCACAATGGAATATAATGAAGGCCAAACTGGGATACGTGTGAAACTCGCTGCCAAACTAGACTAAATTAGGATACAGTAGGAAACACTGTTAATCCTATACAGCATTTTTTTATACTTCAATTCTAACTGCTATTGCAGACGAATATATTCTAACCTCCTCACCGAACAGTACAAAAACCCAAAAGCCTTGAGCAACCAAGGATGGTAAATAAGCCATTAGACAACACCGAGAAGCATTATCAAAATTCAACAAAATTCAACAATTGTCCAACGCCCTAAATTTTAAGCAAAGTTTGTATTACGCGGGCTAAAAGTCACCTCGTAATCAACGAATGTATACGTGTATTATGGAAGAGATATATATCTTCTTTAAACTCTTGTTACTCCATTAAAAAAGGTTTGGGACACTATTTCAAACATAAATGGAATGAGAGATAAACAATTCTCTTCAACACAGAACACAAACAATAACAATTTTACTTCGATACGTGACGTAGCAACCCATCCATTAGACAGTTTATTTAATAAAACACCTAATCATCTAATTATTCAGTAGCCTTCCGAAGATTAAAGAAATCAAAAAGAAACTTCACGTTTAAAATTCACATTAAAAATTATGAAGGCAATAATCAGCTTTTTTACTATTGGGAGGCTTTAGAAAAAGCCCATGGTACACTCCCTGTACCTGGTGCAGAATAGTACCAGTACTTGAAACACCTCCACGAATCATCTCTTCTGAAACTCTGTAATGATTTATATATTGTTTTTAATGTACCTAAGAGTTGAAATGAAGCAACGGTAATATTAATTCTCAAACCAAGTAATCATGAACTCCTCACCGACTTTAGAAACTACACTAGAATTGATACGGATTTATCAAAGGATGATGACAAGGCTACTGAAAACAAAACACTTAAGAAAGGTTCGTTGTTTGCCAATGCTGCGTCCATGTTTCAGCCGAAATCAGAGCAAAAGACCTTGTCCTGTATTTTATTGAGAAGAAGCATATTTTAAATAGCATTATCTCGTGTTAATCACTATCAGTACTTCAGTATATACAAACTAGAAAACTAGAGAACCCATTATTACTCAATCACCTTGTCTCAAATACTGAGCTGAGTACCTCCAACAATATATTATACTGTTGGTTATCTACCCATATTGGTAATAAAGGTAATGAAGTAACTGATCGCTCTGCTAAAATGGCTCTATCCCAGTGCCATCAGATTTTAAATTACCGTTTACTGATTGTAAACCTCTTGTCAAACAGTACCTGCGCCGGAAGTAGCAGGCATCATGAAATGATGTAGTGAATATCAAACTTCACGCCATCAAACCATCCCTGGGGGAATGGAATCCTTCATATTTAACCATCCGTAGGGAGGATATAATCATTACAAGAATCAGAATTGTTCATACTTACATAACCCACTCCCACATACTAAAATGTGACTATCCACCAGAGTGCGTTACTTGCAACGATACATTCACTGTTAAGCACTTTATGACAGTTTTCGATCTGCCACCTACGCGTGTGAAGTAGTATAAAGTGCATGACATGAAGGATCATTTTGATACTATCCATATCAATTGTTTTTTTTTAATTTTCTGATTAAAGTAAATGCTTATTTTAACCCATAACTTGTATGCTATCAGCAGGAGCATTTTTTATAACGTAAATACCGCCCCTTATTTTCAACATCTTTTCATATGTACTCAGTAACGTACATATTTTACATCTCCTGTTAATTGGAATACCTTATATCTGACTCGTACTAAGATCTTACCATTTTACTTTGAACTATCTGGTTTGTTGATAATCGCTGGTCAATCTTTAACAGTTTAGTATTGTTAAACATATTCGCATACAACCTAATTAATGGCGCTAATCAGCCTAAACCTGCTATTGTGCCGTTACAAATCAATCAATTAATCTTAATAGCAATGCAGTGGATTCGACGCCAATATGCTGACACTTTTGGACTTTTAAATTTAAATGAAAACTTGATCTCTCTTAACAATATACTGTTGGCAGCATACCATTTTGCATAACACATGGCACCTTTTCGAGTATTTTCCACTTTGTGAAATGGAAATCTTTTCAGGATTATTACATAATTTGAGTAATGTGCAATCGTTTGATTTCAAAATGTGTAAATTCGTATTGTAATCAGAGATTCACACATTGTAAACGAGACGTTACAAAGTATATTGAATGTTTATATTTTCTCCATAGTTGAAGTAACGTAAAACACTTGACGTTTATGACGTAAGACCTAATTTA
This sequence comes from Unio delphinus, assembly GCA_029339505.1. NCBI lineage: Eukaryota > Metazoa > Mollusca > Bivalvia > Unionida > Unionidae > Unio > Unio delphinus. The sequence continues at coordinate 1,681,858 of JAQISU010000351.1, read as the reverse complement.
AAATTAATAATTTTTAAGCTAGATGATCTTAGGATTGATAATACTGCTTAACTCAAAACCCAGCGCATCACGCCTTTGTAGATTTGTCCCCTTATTATATGAACCTCTTAATAATGATACAATATAAAAAATAGCACAACCCTTGCATTTATGCATTATCTTGCATTATCTTCTAGGCAATGGTGGATTTCTGCATGTCGGATTATGATATATTTATCATCTCATCTAGTTGTTACCACTTATGATGTTCTCTGTATATGATAACACTTGATTTATTTTTATGCTAACGTGCTTGCGATCATACAACATACAATTTTGCAAAGTGCTTTATCTATTTTACAAGCACATGATGAAACTCAAAGAATTATGTCCCTAAAAAAGCATGTTGTCTATCTTCTTCCAGTTTTCACTACTGTTACATAAACTGTATCTCTTTCTCGTTCACCTACTTAATACATCCTCTTTAGCATAACATAGTTGTGAAACTAATTGCACTCGCTTTTCCGTTAACAATCCACATGTTAACATCGATACAAATCGAAGTGCAATAATATATATATGCAAGGTTGTAGATGCGTACATACATTACCATCTCTTTTCTTTTGATAACATATCTTTCATGATGATGAGTCATTTGTTAGGCTTATTGAAAAGCGATAAGCCGATGTTGCCAACTAATTTTCCTGCATGATCCTTAATTACATATCCCACGATTTATGTTACAAACAAAGAAAGGTGTATTTCACGTGCTTTCCCAATAAGCACACTCGCAAATAATTAAATCAAACACTATTTGGATCATATCAAATTTGTATCGATTGTCTCAAACTGAGTTAATATTGATTTAGTCCCGTTTATACAAATTAGGGATCCTAAGCTACAATTTCTGATAACATTAAAACTTTTATAAAATATAAAAGTGTTTCTTTTCTGCCAGTTCAATTTAGTAAATCCAAATTACATGTTAAGTTTTTGTTTTATCTCTCTGCAAATATATTTCCTCCATTATTTCTCTCTGTGTCTTTTCATTTCCATTTGCGTCTGCACTTTCATCTATTTTTATTTTGTTTTGGTTCCCCATCATTTCTACCTCAGACCGAAGATTTCTAAAATGTAGTTGCTTTTAGTGTTGTTAATGCATCTCATTTGATTTCCTCTCCGACACAGAAAGCAAACTTAATGATCAAATCAAATCCAAAGCACTTATGTCCCAAAATAACTTCTTTCCACCAAATTTCTTTTATTTTTTCTGTCTTCGTTAAGTATGCAGATTGTATCATCTGGCATGCTCAAGTAGCTCGCCGCCTTTCAACTAGTCTAACCCATAGATAGTATTTAGAAATAAAGTTCTAAAGTTTAGACGATGTTACGAGAAATTGCTGGTTTCATTAACAATACATTGCATAATTTCTGGGAAGAAGGCAAATAAAAAAACAAAGTGAATTTTCATCTCCAAAGCAATTCTAATTATCCGAAATAATTTTCATAAATCACTACCCCTGACGAGCCTCCACTTTTATTTTACGATTGTATGTTCTTAAAATAAGTAATATAAAGAAATAAATTCGTTTTGTAAAAGTTTACAAATAATGTATTTTCCCTTCAAATGAAAATGAGAATGTAAAAAGAACTCAGTATAGTGACAATTAAATTCCAGATAGTCCGAAGGGGTGCACTACAATTCGAAATAATATATTTATAATGAATAAGAATGTTGTTTCAAATATAGTCTAAAATTGATTACACTTATTTACCAGTAGCCTGGAATGTGGCGATGTTTCAAAAGTATTGACATATCACAATGTCATAACCACAACGTTCCATGAATTAGATTTCAAAATTTGTAACTTTGTAACTTGTTGATTTCATAAATAATATAAATCAAATGCGTCTCTAAATATTAATGTGCACAAACAAAATTGATTACATTAAGATCATATTCAACTATAGATGGAGTAGAACGTTTCCGTTTTCCTTTAAAGAGAACTAAAACAAAAAGGCTACAAAAAAACTCCCTTGAAAGTTGTAGGCATGTAACTTTACTGTCAGTTATCTACTAAACCTTTGAGACAATTACTCATGAACGTTTGGTAACTTGGCTCAAAGATACTAATTCTAGTATACCCAGTTGACTACAACATGGTTACGAAAAAGGGATAGGCTGCATAACATCGAGTATGGTGCTGTTTCAATCAGTACAAAATGATGTAAACATGTGATCACGGGTTTTCTCTGCTTTACGTGATACAAATTTGCATTTTATACCGTGTGGCACAAAGGACTGCTTTCCAAGTTAGTCATGCAAAAGACTGCTTTCTAAGTTATTCATGTTGGAATTATGGTAACTCCCTCTTGATACTTTTGAAGATATATACAAACTTAAAGAGTACATTTCTTGTCAATGAGAAATTTTCAGATTGGTTATCAATTGGCCAAGGAGCGAGACAAGGATATGTTTTGTCAGCCTTGATGTACACAACATTTTTTTAAATAAATTGCCGCTACAGATAGAAAACAGTGAATTTGCATCAAAGATTGGATTCTTAGCTGTTGGGAATCCAACTCTAGATGATGATTTTTCACTTTTGGTTATATATCAAAGCAATTTTTAAAAACGTTTAGATATAGCATACGACTACATTTATAAGTGGCAATTCGAAACTAGTGTCATAAAGTAACAGATTATCATTTACCGTCCCCAGTACAATAATTATGTCAATTTCAAATGGTATCTTGGTCCGTCATGTTTGCCGTTTACTGATATGGCAACATACCTGGGTCACCGGATTAACTTAAAGCTGACGTCGCGTGACGCAATACTAGATGCATACAAGGAAAGGAAAACAATCTTTTCACGGTATGTCTGGTATTGGCGTTAAACCGAACGGTTTAAATCCTTTGGATGCTGCAAATGTAACTAAAAAGGTAATTTTCCCTCGAATGTTTTGTGGAAGTGAATTATGGTGTAAGATTTGAAAACGTGACTTTACTTTATTGTATAAAACTCTGAGCTATTTTGCCAAACATTCACAAGTATGAATATTGCTAAATTGGAAAATCCATCACCTGGAATGCATTCGCAATGATTGATAATGTTCTATTCAACACAATAAATATAGGAAAGTATTTGAAATACTCTCCACTTTAAGATTTGTGCTTTACTTATATGACTGCAATTATACCTTTAAATACTGTACATTTCTCCTTAATTTCCATGTTATAACTCAGGGAGTTATAACTCATGTTATAACACAACGAGATTTAAATATTATGTTTTTTTTTACAACACGTGAAACGTTTAATTTTGTTTCCTTTACTTATTTAAAGACAAAATCGTAAGATATCAGTGTCTCCAATATTTGATGTTTTTATTCTGCTCCATCATCCTGGCAGTTTCATTTCTGTCTTCAACTATACGTTAAATAACCCGACAAGATAAAGACATTTACTCTCATTAATTTACGAATTTAATGTCAATATTAGTTGTTGGTCAAATGTTCGGCCTAATATTTTAAATTTCCAATATATCAGTATTCAAATAGAGCGCAATATATTTGAAGAGAAAAAACGCCAACCTCAATTATCGCAAGCAGTTAAATTCTCATACTAAACTTCACTCACACAAAACATCTCATCTAAATTATATTTTAACAGCTAACTGGCGATATTGTTTTATTATTAATGGCAAATCATTTTGAATTTTTGCGCAATGAACCGACCAATTATCTAATGTTAACGAAGTTCGTCTAATTTTCCAGAACATACATTCAACATGATGGAAAGATTTTTTTTAAATCTTTCATTGAGACACGATCAGATTGATTGTGCTTCCTACACAAATATTGTTCTTATATCATATGTCTCTGTTTGATAAAATCATTTTGACTGTCGCTAATGATAAAATGGAAATTGATCATGACCGTATTAGCAACAGACGACAAAACAATCTTGCAACTTTCGTTAAGTACATACCTTTCACTCTATTTTATAACAAATTTCTAGAAGCAATTTCTTTCGGATGCAAGTAATAATTCACGGCAAATGACATTCTGAAAAAAGTTTTATATCGCATCCAGCGCTTAATCACCTATAGGTACAATAATTATATCTTCCAAAATCATTTGTGTTAATCTTCAACATTCAATCGTTCACACCAAAGACAATGTTCAGCTTTCAAATTTATATAACAAGATCAGTGTTATATCTTTAACGAATCCTCACACACGTTTCCTTATATATTTAAACGTTTTGTATCACGGTTGAAAAGAAGTGGTTATAAGCTTGTAAATCACTGTTGAGTTAATATAGATAGATAGATAGATATATAGATAGATAGATAGATAGATAGATAGATAGATAGATAGATAGATAGATAGATAGATAGATAGATATATAGATAGATAGATAGATAGATAGATATATAGATAGATAGATAGATAGATAGATAGATAGATAGATAGATAGATAGATAGATAGATAGATAGATAGATAGATAGATAGATAGATAGATAAAGATATGTATGTATGTATGTATGTATGTATGTATGTATGTATGTATGTATGTATGTATGTATGTATGTATGTATGTATGTATGTATGTATGTATGTATGTATGTATGTATGTATGTATGTATGTATGTATGTATATTATGTGACCTTCCACCACTTAGTTATTTATTAGTTTTTAGGCAAGACTATTTTTATTTAGTTCTTTCTTAATATTGGTGTTAGTATTTTGAGTCAGTAAGAGAAGTCAGTTATCTATGTTGATTTCTATCATACTTAAAATACATTCAGAACACTTTTCTTGGATAGGAAATGGACAATATATTCTGATCTTATAACAATGGCAAGATTTAAAAAAATTAATTGAATAAATGCTTGTTACTCCAGGTGTTATTTTTCTAACAGCTGAACATTAGTATTGTCTTTGTTAGTCATACGTTTTACTTCATTAATGCATTCATTTAACGTTAATTATTCGGAACTGACTTTCCACTTCTCTACGTAATGCGGGAATAAATAGCTATATTGATATGATGAAATGGCCTGTTTTAAAATGACTGACTATACATTTTTGAAACATGTTCTGAAGGATAAATATTAATTAAATGTGGCTTCTTGGTTAGGTTTGTCTGTCGACAAAAAAATAGTATAGTGATATAACAACATTATCCGCCGTTGATATAGTAAATACATATGAGTATTGATGTACTTATGCACTGTTCATACCACGGATGATTTATCATGTAAACTAATATGACAGTGACGTTCCAAACAACTTTCTAGTCACCGCAAATACAAACGGGATGATTGTAAAAAATTTTTCCCCTTTCAATGTTTATTAAAGAATCAGTTTTATAAACATGTATGACAGACTGATTGACTAGCGTAAATCTCAGTACATTAAGTGATAAATCATTTACGATGTACCTGTCGTGGCAATAACATATATAGGTATGTTTCCTTAATAATATAGTTTATCAGTAACTTGGCAACAGGCATCATGATAAACTGTATGACCAATATCAGCACTATATATGATCCTTTTGTTTCAAAATGTTGACATATTACTGACATTGTCCTCCTTGACAATTGACATTACTGACTTGAAATAGAATTGACTGAAATTTAACGTTTGGCCATCTGCTTTGGTAACAACTTAGGAATAGATCCAGAATCAAGCGGGTAATATGTTAATATCCCGGTTGAGTTTGATTATGTTTGGGTGCACATGCAAATGCAAAACCCAGCTTTTTAAATGGGTGATTAATTTTGACCCAGTGACATACCTCTTTAGTCTTACATAACATGATTTAAACATCCGTTTTCCTGACGATGTGTACTTTTGTTCTCTGCTATAAACACATGTACAATACAAAATCCCTGAGCACCAGTCTTCCTAGCGATTTGATGGATCCCATGAACATCACTCTAATTTACGACATGACTTACTAATACACGGATATGCTAAATGAAAATTGTTTCCCAACTGAATAATCAAAACGTTTACAAGAGACACAGTATCATTTAATGAATTGAAACGATGTATTCAGATGAAAACAATTCTTCTAAAGGATGATCCATACACGAATTCCTAAATCACACGGCATACTCTATACATATTACCAACATTTGAGATAGGTGGCCATCAACGATCACCAAGAATGTGATTTTCGGGTATGGAAACATTCAGATATTGGATCAGTAAAATGCTGAACCAGATGTGCTAAAGACTAATACATGCAATATCAAATCATACATAACATAATGAATAGCATCCCACACTATAAATAAAGGGGCATGGTACATTCGATTTCTAAATACGTTGTAATAAAAATGCATTCTGGAATCGACTGTTTTATTATTGACTGTGTCTATCGAATTCATCTTTCCATGACATCTTTACATGAGTGTTTATGATTTGAGACTTCCGTGTAAAACGTTTTTTAAATGCCATTCAGAAGATAAAGTTGCATATTAGTCACATTTATCTCGTCAACGAATTGAAGTCCAGATAAATTAAATCCATATTAAAGAAGCGTCGGACTTGAGGCTTTTGTTTTTTGAATGTACAGAAAAGTACATGCTCACGTTTGTAATGAACATATCCCGGCCATACGGAAACGTTATACCCCTGAGTCAGGAGGTTTTTGTGAAGTAACTCTGTGATTATCAACAGTATTTTTCTCTGTATATCATACTTGTTAACGAATGGTCGAAGCACTTCTGAAGTTTCAGAATTTGGACATGTTGAGAGAACTGTCATGATTTCTTCTGACGTTCCATTTCGAAGAATATTTTGAACATTACATTCCCATCGTGACATCGTATGTTTCTCTGAAAAAAAATCCAATTATTTTTTCAGTATATTAAGCATGAATGTAAAGTATACGTAGTACATAATTTTATTTAAAAACTACTCATTGTGTATCTTGCACGGCATATTTATCTTAATCTATTTTAATTAAATGAACATGTCCACAATTATTAACTGTCCTGAACAGATACTCGTCAGTTCTTAGGTGGAACTCTGAAGGACTTAAGTTCAGTTATGTTTGTTCTAGACTCTGTCCATATTGTATTCACATTTACATTGTAATTTGCTTGACCGGATGTTTGATTTATAGAAATGTGCAAGAACTGCTTACATATGTAATCTTTTTTCATCCCACATGGTTTCTTATATATTTGAGAATTTTAACTTGGAAATTTTAACTTTTAACATGGTTTCTTATATATATGACAATTTTAACTTGGAAAATCTTGTTTATTTGGATAATTTAAGGAGATGATTCGTTGCAGCATTTTGTAAATAATGGTACGGGTGGGTTTTGTTTGTCTTATCTGACATAAACCATTTTAAAATTGGAAGTTTGTGACTCCGACTAGACTTTCGCCAGCCTTTGTCCTAATCATTTTGATGAATTATCATAATTGTTTGTATAATTTTCGAATTTTGGTTAGAAGAATCTAGAGAAGGTATTACTGAAGTGCTGCTCCAGTTGCTCCTGCGTATAAGTGATGTGTCCCACTTGGGAGCGACTCACAGCTCTATGTGGAACTTCATCTGTGTTTTCTAGATTCGCATCTGCGTAGATTTCTCGGATCCCCTCGCATGCAGTAGAAAAAACTAATGACATCCATAACAAATTAATTTGAATCTAAGCTTAAAGTAACTGTCAGTATCAATAAAGAATAACAAATTAATACAAATGTCTCAAAACGTATATCATTGCACTCGTTATAACGAACCATTCTAATTTGGGTTCAGGCGTGTTATTCACTTGGCTGTTTTCCAAAACAATAGATTGACATTCGAATTTTACCCGACATTCTGTGGTTGATACTGAGTTTTATTCTTTCACCAGCAGCAATATTTTGTATAGCTTGACCTTAACATTAGTTACACTGTATTTAATATAATCGAATTGCGAATCATGTATATTTGTTCAAAGTTTTACATTATCGTATATATCACCAAAATTGAATTTACAGAATCTGCATAAAATCAAACAAAATGCTAGAAATGGAACGACAATTAGCAAATGCAAATTTTCCTTGCAAATCATATAAAAGGACCAAATACACAACTGCATCTTATGATACGTTAGGTACCATAACCAAACATGGACAAAATTGAAGTCTTACTTTGTGCAATATTTGTGTGCGAGAAAGTGTGATCTAGGTGTAATAACATATTGGTCGACTCATGAAATAAAGTAATATAATGTCTCTGATTTAATGAAGTCTTTTCGCTCATGTATCATGATTATTTTAAACAATTAAGTTATTTCAGAACAAGTATTGAACATATGATTAATGTCTGAGTTAGCTGTTTAAGTAGAATAATACTCAGTAAGATCAGTATGATAGGTTGGATGTTTCAACATACTTATCTTGTGAATGTTGTACAGCAGCCATTGCAAAGGTCATAATAAACGAAATACATATACATGAAGATTCACAGTCAGTAAAATAGGAACGCAGAAAGAACACATGTAAAACGATAGTGGATACCGAACTACTGAAATCATTTTATGTGAAACTAAAATAGACATTAGCTGAAAAACATATAAGGATTTACCCTCGTAGAGAGCTGATACACTGGGAGTAGTTACTTTCCACATTGGTTCAAATGCTTTTATCATTTCCTCTTCTAAATTGCTGCATTGTGAAGCAATAACTTTCAGTATCACTCCCTAAAACATATATAGATTTCTAAGATACATTAACAAATAGCATCCATATAAATTGTCAGTTTAATTGAACCAGACTTTCTGCACTTAATTATACGAGATTTTATTACGGTGTGTCCTTGTTTGATAGTATCGCTAAAAGGCACCGTGGTGGACATCTACGCCAAACATGACGTCATATTGTCATGATTTACTTCAGCTCTCCTGTCGCAGTTGAAATATGATACAGACTTGTAGAAAGCTTTTTTTTTCTGGATTATTCATGCTTTCAAAAGATATCGACGAACGGACAAAATGAACATAACATGTATTCTAATATAAATTTCTAAAACGGTCATACCAGTATATACGAATCTAGTCAACAAAACAATTCTAGTCAAAATTTAAAAACCAAGGTTTTAAAAGGATGCAGATCCCATATCCAATCGTGTTATGCAGACCGTGACCCATCGGATGACGTCATAATGAAATACGCCTGCTTTTTCACAATACTCTCTTATAGCAGCGATTATTCTGGAGGGCTGGTCGAATTTTATTCATATATTTCAGTTCAATCAGATTTACTCTCTGATATAATGTGACAGAAACCGTTCGAGTCGACGATGCTAACTTCTTCTAGTATATTTGGAGAAAGAAATCAATAAAATGTTGGCTACAAGTTTCAAATAATTCTTATAATTTAAAAAGACATTTGGGCCACTGGAAATTGAAACTGTATTGACCATGAAATACAAAATTATACTAGCTTATTACATCTTTATCTTTGATAAACATACCACTGAAAGTCGATTATGTTCAATTTAACGAACACATGTTTGTGGACATAACTGGTTATATTTGTTCGAACAGTACTGAGATTTTGATCGTATCGGTATGAACTTGCGAGTATCCGATGAATCAAACATCAGGTAAGACGTAATAGAAAGCCCACAATTATTCTATATTAAAATTGTTAAAATTAATCATGAACAGTTTATAACGTTTGTAAGTATTTAAACTCCGGTATATTTGTTGACAAAAAATGCTTATTCAAAGTTCCAAACACGTTAAGATGAAAACTGCAAACGTTTCAGACAGGTAACCATTTGCAAAACAATTATGCAATATGAAATGCAAAGATGAAGTTCGCTACATTCTTTAAAAAACATTTTTACCGTATATGGTAGAAGTCAATACGCAAGACCAGAAAGTGAAATACTGTCAATAGGCTTCGGCAAAATGTGCATTCTAGTCGATGTTCACCTTCTGTGAGTATGACTGAATCTTATCCATTACAAATGTTGCAATTTTAAATTATGTGTTTCATGTTACGAAACCAATTTATGGACATCTAAGACAACATTGCATGTTATTAAGACTAGCCAATTATTATATCATTTAACGTTAGTATTATGAATCGTCCATTCAGAAGCTGGTGACTACAGATCTCCTCTGGCTGATGATATGTATGATCGTTTAACACCCTTGATACCAATATGACTTGGCATGCTACTGTACATAAGAATAATCTTCCTAATTGTGTGGCAAATCACGAATTTGCTACATGTAAAATATCACGAGCTGTGACATTTCACATTTTGTAAGATTGCAAATGTGGGAAGGAAATATTATTAAAATATAACATGACTTATTGGATATATTTCCTGTAGTTCAAGTATATATGCATGTTGTGATTTCCAACGTAAAAATGGGTTTGTCTGGTAATCGGCAAATAAATTTGTACCCGCAATGTATGAATAAGAGGACATATGAGAGTTTTCTATGCGCAGAGGAACACATTACGTTTCCGAAAAAGTTAATGGACTATGATCGCTCGCAAACCTATACTAATAATGATTGTGTGACAGAATACAGATAGGTATGTGACCTATCATTTAAAGGAACCGATGTCGTTTTGATACGAACTAGTCTATTGTTTTCCCTCTTGTGTTTACGTTTCTGCAGACCGAGCAAACACTATTTTGCATTTAAATTTCGGCGGTTTCATCCATTAATTGTGTAAAATATCCAGTTTTGGAAGTGAAAGATGTGCATAATATCTGGTAAGCATCCATGGTGAAGTGTCGGTGGTTCTATAGTTTTAATATTCTCAAGAATTCTAAGAGCTTGCATTATAAATACAACTCTGTGGAGTGGAAACATTCGATTCCTTTCGTCACTGCACCTCTGTGAATCGTAAAAGTATTGTTTTTCGTAGTTGTAAAGGTGATTGATTTTACGTCCGGAGAATGCATATGCATGTGATATATCCCAAGACGATGATGCCGAGGTACTGTTGCTTACGAGGTAAATATACCTGGTTTGTCTTCTGTTCAACTACGATTATTCTCTCCAGCTTTTACTTGTAACGCAACCAAGAGCAAAGTGGTGTCTCAATGTTTAGCCTTGTATTTATGTAGGGTGTATCGTGCAACAATGTTTTCGATATTATGTGCAAATGTTTGTAAACGCAAATAAAAATAAATTAGGGATTCGAGGTTTCCAAAACTAATAAGGCGGATAATGTAGTCTACACTCATCAAACAAATCAAGTTTGTTTGCATGTAGTTTATCAAAAAGTTCAATGTCTCTATCATAATATTGGTGACACGTGTTTTACAAAGAAAATATGCATGTGTGTTAATAGTATAGTATTGTCAGATTAGGAAGATACGTTTTGCGTTAAAGTGGTCAAATACGTTATTGAACAAGTTTGTTTATAGCCAATGTTTGACCGAAACAAAATAATTGTAATGAATGCTGATATCAAGAGGGTTGACGGAATAAAATATCTAAGTTTTCGTGCACGTGTATGATTCAATTAATAAGATCATTAGTCGTAAATATTGTATTGACTTACTACAAACTGTTCATTTGACTAACCTGAAGGGAATCTAATTCTTCCAGTAATTTCTCTGTAGCATCATCAAACATGGTATGGCGAAGTTTGTCTATTCCTTCCCGCATACATCTTTTCATGTTTTCAGTTGACCCCTTACCTGTCTGGTTGGCAACATCCATATACACATCGTCCATTCGGAACTGGAAGTTAACAAGTACACGGTGTTAGATACCAGCTTGTAATATTTGCCTCTAACTGCGACGGTATCAGCTAGGATGCATCAAATCAAAGACTGTGTGTGCTATATCAGACTTTACTAAATGCGATGGTGCTATATCACACGTTTACAGTGACAATTTAGAATCAATCATGCAGTTACGTGACTATTAAAAGTATACATACCTGTATGAATGGCGTCAAAATTCGATTAATCTCTCTCTGCTTGTATATGACTTGGATACTCATTTGTGACAGAAATTCTGAAAGCTACATAACATATAACGTGATGTTGGTAACACAGAAAATTGGAATATATCATCAATGCACGTGAAATTAAGAATACTTAGTGTTATAACTGGCTTTAGTCTCATAGAATCCTAACTTTCGAAACTTCACAAGGCTTTTAACATTAATTGTGAATCTTCATTAGACATTTGCAAAACGCTTGTTGAAAAAGGTCTTGTTTCGAAAACATGATTTAACATTTTAGCACACCTCAACACTGGAAATAGATGACCTAACAATACAATTAAATATTTCATCAATGGTCTCTTAAAGGATTAAATAGTTTATGTCTGGAGATTTTCAGAATGATGAGTTTTATTATTGTTTAAACAAAACATATACCTGGACTGGAAAGGTCGCAGTTGTGTTTTTTTACCCAACCGCATCGTTCGCGTAAATCCACATAATGTATGCAGTATGGTTCATATTTATCGTTTACTCCAGCAGCTAAATAATCCCTTGGATTGAGCTTTATTTAAGACGCCTGTAAAATTTTATATTAGCATAATCATGGAACATAAATCAGGTCGACATGTCAACATATTTGGCTAATATGCTAAGATATAATAGAAGACCATGCTCGTGTAAGTTGTTTGCAAGTGACACCAAGACCAGCAGCAAGCTTGAATGAATGTGCAACTGCACAAGGTCTGAACTTAATACTTAAGCGCATTTAAGAATGGGTCGTTATGAACAATTAGGAAATATATTTTTTAATTAATGATATTTGACTGTTTTACCAGTAAACAATTCCCTGCTTTGTTTAACGTTTCACATTAATACAGCTGCGATAAATAATAAGAGTAAAGCAATTTTTTTAATTGAAACGTTCGATACATATCAAACAGCGTATGCAAAGGCTATATGCGCTGAATTATGTACTTACCTTGACATTTACACTTAGTTCCAACTGAATCTTTATATCTTTCACACGTTCCTCGGAAACTGGAAACATTTTTACCTGCTCGCACAGATGGTCAATAAACAGTAGCGTTTCGTTGCACATACCTTCCAAAGTCTTATATAGAGTCTGGGGAAGCTGCGCGCTGAAATAAAATGGAACCTGAAGCATTCAAGTTTGTGAAATATAAATTGATTATGTTTTATTAGTATCATCGTTAGTAAGAGTGTTTCAAAGACAAAATACTATATATTAAGTGTCCATTTCTAAATAGAGCTGTAATGAATGTTTTCAAACACCTACATAAAACGTACAGTGTGTATGTCAATATTTTAAATAAACGGTCATTAAAAAACTCTTTTGATATAGAGACATGAATAAAAAAAGATGATTTTAAATCAATATTTCTGGAGATTATAATCTCTGGCAAATTTCCCGCTATGATTTCCATAGTGATGAATAAGGTCACCGTCATAATCATTTGTGAAATTCTTACTTGAACACCCTGTTCCACTCAGTTTCAATTTCCTTGTATATTGGGTCAGCCAGATCATGGTTAAAATTGATGTCAGTTTTGGATGAATAGAGAGTAAATATCCCTTTCCTCTTCACTGTCGCTCGGTATGATCTCCAGTGAAGTCCCTCAACTTGGCTTCTATGTGGAGTCGTCTTCACCTGTTTGACGAATTTCCTTAAGTTATGCAGGCACTAATTGATATTTTTGTTTAACAACTCATATAAGTATGACAAATTATACATGTGATAAACACTGTTTTATCCGCAACTAATGTATTGGTCATATACTAAATCCAAATTCGAATGTGAACAGAAATGGTTGGACAGTGTAAAAATGTGTTCATTATCCCCAAACTCATTCGATCCATTACAATTACACGTGAAAACAGTCAAAGCAAAATAATGAAACAATAATACGCTGACTCGACCTATATATGGCACACCTGATAAAACTATCTCCTTCAAAAATAGACACAATAAACACAAACAACATCAAACTCTTCGTGAATGCTTATTACCGGTAAGCCTCAAACGTATTCTTCTCCTGGATACTTATCAGAGGAATGCAATTCTGAGTTTGAATGACATTTTCTCGAACATACTTTTGCTGCGTAATGTAGACCCAAACGTTTCAGGGAAGTTTTTTTATGTGCTAATGTACTTTCGGACAAGATGTATATAGTTCAAAATGGTGTGATTAAATAGAAATGTTATACGTATCATTTCTTGTTCCACAACGTACCAAGAATTAAAACGATTGAATTATTTATTATTTATTTCTCATTTACCAATTTAAGGTTTTGTAAATAGGTATTTTATGATATTTTTAGGATATTGCTTAAGATTTGATTGAGCATATATATATATATATATATATATATATATATATATATATATATATATATATATATATATATATATATATATATATATATATATATATATGGTTTGCACATGTTGTTATAGCCGAGGTAGATGATGGAGAGAAGCACTCACTTCCTTGAAAATACCCAATGGCTACCATTCGATAGAGCATCTGACAACCAAACCCGGTTCCAAGCCTTCACAAGTGTTTTAACTACGCCCGGCGGAACCTGTTAAAACAGACTGGAAAAGGAATAACAGGCGAGATTCTGGCGTCTTACGACCATACCCTCTAATTGGAAAGGCCAAGTGAGTAAAACCTAAAATAAAATCCAGATATGGAGTGTCTAAAGCGACTTAGCATCGTTTTCACTGCAAAATCGGCAATTCATGCGACGCCGCTAGTACCATGAGGTATCGAGTTGTCCTTTCTCATGGATTCATTTACTGCGAGGAGAGAGGGAATCAGCTGCATGGGCACAAACTGATTTTCCATATCACCTGCCCAGGTGTGCGTAATCGCCATTGAAAACGTCCTGCTCATGATCAAAACTGGACGAGAAACCTACTGCGGCAATACTAAAGAGGCTCTTAGAGAAACTGTCCTAAGTTAAAACCCTACGGAGTTATCGCATCCCAGCTGAAGTCATCACTTGCGGCTGCAGCGTGCTGCTGAAACACCTGCACGGCCTGTTCTGCCAGTGCTAAGATGATGATGCAGTGTCTCAGGACATAAAAGACGCCATCATTGTAACCCTATGCAATAACAAAAACGTCAGAATGGACTGCAACAACCACAATATTATCCCTTCTCAGCATCGCGTATACAGATTTAATATGCGTCATTCAGAAAAGACTACATAAGTTTGCTGACAAAGTACATATAGAATCGCAGTGCGGGTTTCATGCAATGAGGTCCACAAACAACATGATCCACTCCTTCAGGAAACTGCAGGAGCAATACGGAGAAAAACACAAACCAATATGCATGGCCGTTATAGACTTTACCAATGCGTTCGATATGGTCAACATAGACGGATTCTTCACAATCCTGGCGAAGATTGGATGCCATTCAAAGCTGCTAAGCTTGATCCAGTCCTTCCAAGATGGCATACAACGCACAGTGCAGTACGATTGATCAACGTGTGACCCCCTTAACATACACTGAGGAGTGATACAGGGTATATTCTTTAACGTACTTTTCAAGTATGCCTTTCGGACATGCATATAAGAGATCTACCTACAAGTACAATCAACTGTTCACTGGGTACCTTTCATATGCAATGTATCCAACGGATACTCAGGATCACTTGGAGTGATCGCATAACTAAAAGCTAGGTGATTGAACGTGCCAATATTCCCAGCATGGTCAAACGCCTTTGCCAACGTCGCATCAAATGGCGAGGGCAATGTACGTCGATGGACGGATCCCCAAAAACCACCTCTGGCAAAAGGTTGATTGGACGGCCACATTACCGTTTCCAGGATATATGTAGAGCGACACGAAACCCCATGTTATCAATATCAACAGCTGTAAAGCACTTGCTCTAGATATGCCCAACTGGCTACACATTCTGAGCACTGGTCTGAAAGCCGACAAGGACAAGCTGTGTGTGCTAGCTGATGAAGAGTGATTTCAGAGGAATAGGAAGCAACTCTAACACAAACGATACTCAACTTTCAAGTGCAGCATGAACTGTCACTCCCAATTTGGGTTACAGAGCCAGTACAGATGCTGCACCACCACCAAGTGCTATATTTTTTTCTCCTCAAATAGTTATAAAGGGCTATTTAAACATGAAAGTCGGAATTCATGAAACGTATGGCCAAGCACTAGCGTGTACTTCTGCATGCAATAGTCATCAACATCAAATATCGGTTTAAAATTCAAAATTCTTACTTAATACCATCTTTTGTGTACTTACAAATTCCACAATCTAATACATTCGAATGATTTTATTATAATTTTATTTTATGTGGCTTTCAAGTTATCAAAATATGAATGTGATATATATCCTGTATTATTATTAGTGATATATGCATCACCGGGACAAGTTAGAGTCTTACTGTTTA
Organism: Unio delphinus; assembly: GCA_029339505.1. Taxonomy (NCBI): domain Eukaryota; kingdom Metazoa; phylum Mollusca; class Bivalvia; order Unionida; family Unionidae; genus Unio; species Unio delphinus. Next base: position 1,665,480 of record JAQISU010000351.1, on the reverse strand, counting down.
GTGACCTTGGAGTCGCCGTTGAATGAATGCATGAATGCATGGATACATACATACATACATACATACATACATACATACATACATACATACATACATACATACATACATACATACATACATACATACATACATACATACATACATACATACATACATACATACATACATACATACATACATACCCATATATACAAAGAACCAATATACATTTTATCATGCACACATACATATTTATACATATATATATATATATATATATATATATATATATATATATATATATATATATATATATTAGACTTCAATCTATAAGGAAATAGTCGAGCAATTATTGAATACCCAAAGGAGCAAATATAGATGTATACCTAACATAGTAATGCATAAATACTTATTAACACATACCTTAGTATGGACTCACCAGCAGATATTCTCAATAAAACTGGTTATGAAATATTTTGTTTGAATCCACTAGCAGTAAAAATCTAAATGGTAAAGAGAACTGCCACAGAGATTGTGCAAAAGGAACACATAGTTGATGTTATGTGTGCAATGCTCTAAAGAGCTAAAAGTTAGCAAAACTTATATTAAGAATCCATGTTTGAAACTATTGTATGTTGCCTAGTCCAAAAGGCATTTTGGAACATTATGTAATAGTGATACACATTCTACTTGCAATCCATACTGGGGGGGATATTTGTGCTCAGGCCTGAACATTGACGCTCTAAACGAAGGAGATATGGTGCTAATTTCGGGGATTTTAAAGCCATAAAAAGTGAATGCATCGATGACTTATCATGCTCTGAGAGATGATATTATACATGATTTAGTTGTATTCATGTTTATTCCTTCTGATGTGGGTTAATATTTATGTTACAAGAAGGTATGCTTTTTTACAGTTTATACAATATTTGAAGTAACCTCCAGTATGTAAATGGGTCTAATATTTAGAGAAAATCCAAGCAACATAATGTAATCATTTTGGGGTCTCTTTCTGTACATTGAATGTTAATCAAGAGAAAAACATTTTTGGAAACATTTAGGTTAATTTCTGGTATATATACTATCCAATCGTGATAAGATATAGTTGTACTAAGCTATTTCGTTTCGCCTTCAACATTCCATTTAGTATTTGTTCTTGCACTCATACCATCAATTTTCTTAGTAGAATCGTTTAATTTGTTTTCCTTTGATCTCTAATATCTTAACGTTATTAGTATTATTACTTACAATAAATACATTAATAGTTTCAGTATCCAGTTAAATTTGCTTGCTTATTCAATGGAAAAGTCAGATAATTCTCATTCTAGCTCGTTATGGTAGCATTTATCATAATGTTCTCTCTCAGACGTATGATATTGCTAAACATTAAATGTTTTTCACTACAGCAAATATATACACTTTTGTAACAATACATTATAAATATATAAAAATAAAGGTAATATGAATTTCTTAATTTTTTATTGATTTTTCACAAATTGTGTGTTTGTCGTGTTCTGAAAGAAAAATACAGTTCTTCAAAACAGCAATCAACTCTGCATTCAACTTCAATGACTGTTACTGCTATCATTGTAATAATATTTCAGGAAAGATGAAATCGTGTTTAGCCTAGTAGTGTTACTTTTCTACATGTGTATCCTTTTTGTATCAATATTTTTATCTTGTTAAATCCCAACCAAAACATGCTGTGTATTACAACCACTCTCTTGATTATATCTTATCATAGTATAATTTTGTTTATATTTTCATTTATGACTAAACAATTTGAGTATATAGGTTACCCGCAAATGTATTATTCGGACCAAAAATAATTTAGTGAGTATATGTCTATAAATAGTGTTATGCAATAGTTATCTCTGGTAGGACTATTTATGGATAATTGCTCGGGATGTAGTGATATAGTGATCATGAGACCAAATTATATATTGTATCATAATATACGACTAACCGGTGGTCCCCATCTGTCACATATTGTACAGGCATCCATCTTTGCATTTGTTGCTCCTTGAAGGACCAGGCATCTGATTTGCCCACGGAACAGGTCCTCAAGACTGACTTCAATTTTCTTGATCACGGATTGCATCTGCCTTTGAAAATGACACAGTTCCTCGTCTATTGTTGCCTCTATTCCAGCACTGACGTCTGCATCCTGTATAACTTATAGTTACGGTACATTAAACACTCTAATGGTATTAATTCAGAAACGGGGACGTTCCTTTCTTTCATTCGTGTCTTGCAAATAGATGGAGGCAGATATGTCAATGTTACTAGATGAATACAATCTTACACATTCATTAACGTTTAGATACAATTTATATGTGATCTTATACAACAAGGGAAATTGATATCGCGGAAGCAGGGGCCCCGAGTGGCCGAGTAGTCTAAAGCATTCTCCACTACGGACCATTGCCATCTCAGCTCTGTTTGCGTGGGTTCGAGTCTTAAATTCGGCTAATGTAGTTATGTGAGAAAGCTTGTCAGAAGCTTCCATTGGGTCGGTGGTGTATTACGGTTTATTTCCCGGGTTCTCCCTCCACCAATAATACTGGCCGCCATGTATAGCCTATCGTGTTAAACCCAAAAACAACAAAAAAAATTCGCGGAAGCAACTACCGATTTAAAATGAACGATCATATATATTTGCACGTGCTCGATTGCATTATACGTTTAGCATAGAATAAATGCAATGCAATGACTGTGCTAATGCACTTCGGAGTCCTGAGATGTTTCGGTAATCACAGATCTACCCCACGTTTGTCATGAATTAACATTAGCTAGAAATGGAAGCTTTCACAAATTTTCAACCCCCACATTTATCACCAGCTCCATCTCACAAGCTGCTTTCAGTATGTGAAATCCTCATTGTCATGTATTTTACTCTGTGGTTCAATGTATCAGCTAAACGAATCGCGATTAAATTACGAATTCCTCACTTACCAGCAAAGATATCCCTTCCCTCCAAATTAGTAACTGCTCATTCGGT